>BLSH010025165.1:1416831-1448291 GCA_018402905.1 Glandirana rugosa | reverse complement strand
ACGAAAGAGGGGGGGGGTGGACAGTTGGGGCGTGGAGGTGGGGGAGCTAGCCTACTCCTGGGTTCTACCTTGTCAGGAAGATGGGAAGGATTTACTTGTATCAAAGGCACCCCAATTACTCCAACCTATCTCAGGTTGGCATTGAGGTGCCCTGGGCGTCCGTGCGGCTTGTCTACCAACCCCTTAGCATTGATTGATATAAGCTTAATGGTCATAGTGGTGGGGTAGAGTGATCATGGTGTCGAGTACTCACTTTCAGAGTTGCCAGCCTATGCCGGTCAGGAGCGGTATTTTCGTCCAGAGTTCTTTGTGATGGCCTGGTCAGGGAAGAGTGGTTCCATCTTGGGTCCTCATCCGATCGAGGGGGTGGAGGTGCGGGGTTGACAGGTGGGGGGGGGAGAAAGCAACAGAAAGTCAGAAAAACAACAAGCATAACTGTGCAGCTGGGAAGGGAAACAGGTACAGCTGCTTTGACAACAGTGGAGGGAATGTTCATAAGGTTCAACACAGCAGTGGCGGCCTTATTGAGGGGAGAAGACCTGAGGGGAGTCTGTGGATATAGAGTTGTAGGCTTGGACCTAATCACATTTTAGGTGTCGATTTGCGATTCACTTTGTGCCATCCCTGGGATCCTGGGAGGCGAATCTCCTTCGCTTTGGTTGATGGAGGGGGATCAGGTACGATGCCCCACTCCCTGAGAAGAGAAATCCCTGAATCAAGGGAGGAAATTGTGAAGGATTTCCCATTTCTGTCAATTGAGAGTTTTGCTGGGTGGCTCCATTTATACCCAATACTGTGGTTACGGAGGGCCTTTGTTATGGTGTTTAATTGCCGTCTTAGATCCATGGTGAATTTGGATAGGTCAGGGAATATTTGTATATTCTCATATGGCTCCTGAAGCTTGCCTAGGGTCCTTGCTCTCCTCAGGATAGCGTCTTTAGTAGTGTAGAAGTGTACTCTTAGGAGTACGTCCCTGGGAACTGTTTCTGGGAGAAATGGCGGTTTAGGGATCCTGTGGATCCAATCGATTATCAGTTCAAGAGGTTGCGAGTCAGGAAGAAGAGCCCTGAACAAGTCAGTGGCATACTTGTTGAGGTCTTGGGGTAGTATTGTTTCAGGGATCCCCCTCAGCTTAACGTTGTTTCTTCTACTGCGGTCTTCTAAATCAGCTAATTTGGCGCACAGCCATTGCCTTTCATCTGCCCCTTCCTCATACGCATCTACCAGGTCATTTACAGTATGTGTAATATCACTGATGGCGTTATCGGTAGTGTGCACTCTATCTCCCAGGGAGGAAAGTTCAATAGAAAGCTTGTGTGTGAGGGCAGTGAAGTCAGCATGCAAGGATTGCTGGAGCGATATCAGCATTTCTTTGAGCTGCGTGTCAACTACAGGCTGATTACTAGTGGGAAAAGCTGCTATTGACGTGCTGGCAGTGGGGGGATGGATGGATTGGGAAAGCCCCTGACTCACCAGGCCGCATGTCGGATCTCCCATCCGCATTCGGGACTTCGCTGGGCTGTTGCACGTCGGGCTGTTGGGCTGTGAGGATCGACGAGACGGGGAGGTCCCCGGGGAGCTGCGGATGTCGTTGTCCTCCGGCAGATCCGTGTAGTGGCTGTCTGCATGTGAGGACGCGGCCCGAGCAGCCGCGCCGGCGCCATCTTGGATCTCTCTGTGAACGGAGGGGCCGAAGAACTCCGTCAGTTTCTGCGGCCGCCGGTTCTCCTTCCTCTTCCGCGACATCCCTGGTGTGATGAGCAGAGTGGGATGGTGGAGGGTGATAGTTTTGTGGGGTGTCGGACGGTCCTGGTCGCTGCTTTTCCCCTCAGGTGGCCGGAGCACTAAGCACTAGCGGCCATCTACAGCGCGCGCAAACCACGCCCCCCCACTCTTTGTCTTTTTTAAACCCACTTCCTCTGGTCATTTGTTGTGAGGCACAGGTTGTCAATAGTGTTTATGTTCCACTTAAGTTTTTCACCTACATATGGTAAGGAGCTCCAGATTGTGCATTTGTTATGGAGAAAACCTTTTTGTTTTCTCAGATCCTAAGGCCTCATTGAGATGAGCGTACAGATCCGTACAACTTAGGGTTGCCACATCATCCCTTTAATCCAGGACGCATATGAATTACACACGTTCTGAGGCCAATTTAATGCAGATAAGGCACCAAGTGAGTTTAATTACCACTTTAATTAACCACAGAACCTGTGTAATTAATGTGTGTCCTGGATTAAAGGGATGATGTGGCAACCCTAGTACAACTGTGCCAAGGGTCATTTTCACCCATGCTGTATGCACAGGTGTCCAGCCTGTATCCTATCTTTGCATTAATTCCACACAGAAGTACAGTTGGGGAAGTGCTTAGAGACCCTAGTGGCTGCCTACCTGTCATTAGTTTGAATGCAGCTGCACTGGACACCTGTGCATTCCACACAAGTCTGTACAGATCAGTTCACCTGTGTGAATGAAGCCTAATATGCACTTTGGATGAGATAAGGCCTCCATGCCTAGATCCTCATTTAATTTGTTAGCCAGACCTCATTAATTAGTCTCAGCTGTACCAGACAGAGAGCATCTGGGGCGGCTGCTCACCTACACTCAAATGCCTATCACATTAGGATGAGTGACTGTGTCCGTGCATCCGCTGAGTCCTAATAGACTTGTATGAGCTGCATGCAGAACCTGGAGTCTAGAGACGACCTGTTCATGATATACCACCTTAGCACTAGAGTTGAGTGGACACCTGGATGTTCGGGTTCGGCAGGTTCAGCCGAACTTTGCGAAAAAGTTTGAGTTCGGAACCGAACTTGACCCCGAACCCCATTGAAGTCAATGGTGACCCAAACTTTTGGGCACTAAAATGGCTCTAAAAAAGTCCTGGAAAGGGCTAGATGGCTGCAAATGGAAGCAAAATGAGGGTAAGAGTAGGAAAAGTGCCCTGCAAACAAATGTGGATAAGGAAATAACTTAAAATCACATAAAAAAAATAAAAAATGGAGGAGGAGGTTGATGCGGAGTAGGAGGTTGAGGAGGCGGTGACCGTTGTGGTGTAGGTGAAAGTGGCGGTGGAGGAGGAGGAGGTAGCCAACACTGTTTTTTGTTTGTTTGTTTTTTTTTTCTAATTGGGGTAGCCCCCTAAATATTGAGACATATAAAAAAAAAAAAAAAAAGATCACTATCTGCAGACAAACCCAGAGATGTTCTAGCATGGGTTCCCTTTTTCCATATAAAATGTACCATGGTTTATTTTTCATGTTTCTCCTGTTACAAATTCCAATAAAGACTTATGTTTTATAAAAAAAAAAAAGAATAAGTTCACTTAAGTATACCAATGGCTGTGTGAGGCCGGTATAATTGTCTATTCTGCACAAGGTACAGACAAGTCCTGTGGAATCCATGCCCAGTTCATTTTAATAAATGTTAGCTTGTTCATGTTGGCTGTGGACAGGCGGCTGCGCTGGTCTGTGATAACGTCCCCTGCCGTGCTAAACACACGTTCAGACAATACACTGGCTGCAGGGCAGGCCAGCACCTCCAAGGCATAAAGGGCAAGCTCAGGCCATGTGCCCAATTTGGAGACCCAGAAGTTGAATGGGGCAGACCCATCAGTCAGTACGTGTAGGCGTGTGCGCACATACTGTTCCACCATTTTGATGAAATGCTGCCTCCTGCTAAAACGTTGCCTATCAGCTGGTGGTGCTGTTTGTTGTGGCATGCTGCTGACAAAGCTTTTCCACATTTTGGCCATGCTAACCCTGCTTTCTGAGGTGCTGGCGGTGCCACAGCTGCATTGGCGACCTCTTCCTCCTCCTCTGCCTTCACCTTGTGCTTTCACTGAGCCCCCAGTGTCATTTGGGAATGCCCTCAACAGCGCATCTACCAGCGTGCGCTTGTAGTCGCGCATCTTCCGATCACGCTCCAGTGAGGGAATTAAGGACGGCACGTTGTCCTTGTAATGGGGATCCAGCAGGGTGGCCACCCAGTAATCAGCACAAGTTACAATGTGGGCAACTCGGCTGTTGTTGCGCAGGCACTGCAGCATGTAGTCACTCATGTGTGCCAGGCTGCCCAGAGGCAAAGACAAGCTGTCCTCTGTGGGAGGTGTATCATCTGTGTCCTCCGTATCCCCCCAGCCATGATCCAGTGATGCCCACGAGCTGCGTTGGGTGCCCCCCTGCTGTGAACATGGTTCCTCCTCCTCCTCATCATCATCCTCGTCCTCCTCGTCCTCCAGAACTGTGCCCTGGCTTGAAAATTTTTTACCTAGCCTATGCTGGTGCAGGAACCCACCCTCTGAGCCACTTGTGAATGACTGGCCTGATAACCATGGAAATTACCCCTCTTCCTCAACCTCTTCCTCCTGTGCCACATCCTCTTCCATCATCACCCGAAGTGTTTTTTCAAGGAGACATAGAAGTGGGATAGTAACGCTGAGAACAGCGTCATCGGCACTGGCCATGTTGGTGGAGTACTCGAAACACCGCAATATGGTACACAGGTCTCGCATGGAGGCCCACTCATTGGTGGTGATATGGTGCTGTTCCGCAGAGCGACTCACCCTTGTGTGCTGCAGCTGAAACTTTACGGTGGCGGTGAGCGGGAAGCCCAAAGTTCTGCTGCAGCGCAGACAGGTGAGCAGCAGCAGGGTGAGAACGCCAAAAGCATGCACAGACGGCCCGCACATTCTGCAGCAGCTCTGACATATCCGGGTAGTTTTTTAGAAATTTCTGCACCACCACATTCAGCACATGCGCCAGGCAAGGCATGTGCGTCAGACCGGCTAGGCCCAGAGCTGCTACGAGATTTTGCCCATTATCACACACCACCAGGCCGGGCTTGAGGCTCAGTGGCAACAACCACTCATCGGTCTGTTGTTCAATGCCTGTCCACAGCTCCTGTGCAGTGTGGGGTTTATCCCCCATACAGTACATATCAGTTTTAAAACAGCCTGCTGTCGTTTCCCCCTGTATGTGCTGAAGTTGGTGGGGAAGGTGTTACACTGAGCGGATGAGGACGTGGTAGAGGAGGAGGAAGAGGAGTAGGAGGAGGAGGCAACAGGAGGCAAAGAGAAATGCCCTGCAATCCTCGTGGCGGAAGGACATGCGCCAAACTGCTATCCGCCTCAGGCCCACCCGCCACTACATTTGCCCAGTGTGTAGTTAGTAAGATATAGCATCCCTGCCCGTGCTTACTGGTCCACGTATCAGTGGTTATGTGGACCTTGCCACAGATGGCATTGTGCAGTGCACACTTGATCTTGTCCCCGACTTGTTTGTGCAGGGAAGGGATGGCTCGCCTGGAAAAGTAGTGGCGGCTGGGAACCACGTACTGTGGGACAGCCACCGCCATCAGGTTTTTAAAACTGGACTTGTCCACCAGACGGAATGACAGCATTTCAAAGGCCAGGAATTTTGAAATGCTGGCATTCAGGGCCAGGGATCGCGAGTGGGTAGGGGGCTACTTCCTCTTTCTCGCCAGTGTTTGGGAGATGGACAGCTGTAAGCTTCCATGGGACCGTGTGAAAATGCTTGGGGACGGTGGCGGACATGGTGGCGTTACTGTCTAATTGTCTGTTTGCCGGGTGGCAGGTGACACTGGCACTGTAGAGGTGGAGGAAGAGGCTGAGGCAGCAGCAGAAGAGGAAGCAGGAGAAGCCGAAACCTTTCTTGGATTTTGAGGTGCTTATTCCACTGCAGCTCGTGTTTTGCATGTAGATGCCTGGTCATGCAGGTTGTGCTCAGGTTTAGAACATTTATGCCTCGCTTCAGGCTCTGATTGCAAAGCGTGCAAACCACTCGTGTCTTGTTGTCAGCACATTGTCTGAAGAACTGCCACGCCAGGGAACTCCTTTGAGCTGCCTTTGGTGTGCTAGGTCCCTGGGTGTGGTGGGTAGTAGCAGGCGTACTGTCTAGGGAACGGTTGCTCCGCTTTTGCAACCTGCTTCCTCTTTTGCTGTGCTGGTGCCTCTGTGCGACCACCACCTCTTCCTCCAAACTGCACACGTTACTCGCATGATCGTCATTCCATGTGGGGTCTATGACCTCATCATCCTCTACATCATTTTCCACCCACTCTTCACCACTGCCCTCCTTGTCAGTCTGCACACTGTAGAAAGCCGCAGCAGTTGGCACCTGTGTTTCATCATCATCAGAGACGTGCTGCGGTGGTGTTTCCATGTCCTCAACCTGAAACAGAAGTGGTTGGGCATTGGTGCACTCAATGTCTTCCACTTCTGGGGCAGGGCTATGTGGATGGCCCATGGAAAGCACACCAGCAGAGTCATCAAAAAGCATAAGAGACTGCTGCATGACTTGGGGTTTAGACTGCTTGTCTGATTTACAAGGGGTTGAGGTGAAAGACAGATGGCCATGGTGTTCAGGTGCCAACTCTGAGCTTTCATCAAGGGACTGGGTGGGAGACAATGTGAAGGAACTGGAGGCATTGTCAGCCACCCAATCTACTATCGCCTGTACTTGTTCTGGCCTCACCATTCTTTGAGCGCCATTCGGGTCTACTATATAACATGGAAGGTTCGGCTACCCGCACCTGAGGAAGGTTTTTCACTTTTGCGTGTAGCTGGAAAAGATCGACCACATCCTCTCCTTGCAACAGGAGGTTCACCAACACCACCAACACCAGCAGCACCAGCATCACCAGCAGCACCATGACCACGTCCCTTATTTGCTCTCCTCATTGGGCCCACAAATTTACTATGTAGCCCTATGTAAGTATTTATTAATACCAATTAATACCTTTTTTTGGAAAACACCAACATAGCCGGACTTTTTTATTTTGGTGCCAACACCACCAAAACCAGCAGCACCACAACCACGACCACGTCCCTTATTTCACGCTCTCCTCATTCTGAACACAAATGTACTATTTAGCACAAATTTATATTATTTTTTAAACCGTCAATGTAGACGCACTTTTTAATTTTTTGCAAGAAATGCACAGCAAGGTGCAAATGTACTATGTAGCACTATTTTTTTTTTTAAATCAGCAATGTCGACGCACTTTTTTTAAAGAGAATTTATTAGGTTTTTCTGCATTACTACATACACCAGGGATGACATTACAAGACCTTGTGTAGTAACAAGTTGAAATAGATAGCAGATTGCAACATAAATCTCAATTGTCCAAAAAGTAGAACATGTAAGAGGGACTCTTCAAACAAGGTACAAACGGGGGGGGAGTGGCGGGGGCTCGCATACCAGGTGGTTGCAGGACTATGTGCTCATCCTTGAGTTAAAAGACTTGCGTTTGGGTATGGGTGGAGTACATTAGGCCTGGAAATGCTTGAAGGAGGGAGGTAGAGTATAGCCTTAACCATCTTCAGGCCTTTTGGTCTCCAGACCTCGAGGATATCAAAGGAATTCACAGGTCGGGTCTAGGGGGAGTTGCATAGGTGTCCAGGTACAGGTGCTTGTCTAGGAGGTGAGAGTTATTATCAATGAAGGAAGACCATTTCCAAAAGAAACGGTGGGTATCGTAGCAGGACTTCTCTATTTTCATGAGCTTGGTCAAGTCTGAAACTACCTCCTTGAGCAGGGGCGGGGTGGGGGATATCCAGTGCCAAAGGATCGTCCTTCTGGCTGCCATGTAGCAGGTTGCAATCCATGCTTATTTTTATGATAGAGATGTAGATGAATTTTCCCCCTCGGGATAGAAGGGGTCAAAGTCTCTAGGTTGCCAAAGAGGAGTGGGTATATAAGCCCATGAGGGGGTAGACCGGTAACTTGGCTTGTGAAATCCTCGATTTCTCTCCAGAAGGAAGCTATTTGCGGACATTCCCATAGTTTGTGGAGAAGTGAGGGTCTCGAGGTGTTGCACAGAGGGCATAGAGTAGATATAGAATCATAGGCTCTTGAAGCGAAGGGAACATAGGCTCTGTGGGTTATTTTGAGTTGTTGCTCCCTCCAGAACTCGTTTGTAATATATATGCAGGTGGATTCGAGGCCCAGTAGGATAGTGTTGAAGGCATCTGGAGAATGCAGATCGTTGTTCCATTTGGATGTAGAGCCCGTGGCTGTCCTAGAGGGAGACAAAGTTAGTCTTAAGGGTTTGAAGATTTCCGAAATCTTGGAAGAGCCTTTGGATATCCAGAAGTCTATTAGCGTGCATTGAAAGGGAGAAGCTTTGGGGGGGGGAGAAGAGTCAAAGAGAAGCTGATAGCTTGACCGATCTGTAGATAATGGTGGTCAGGGAGAGAAAAGTCATTCAAGACCTTGCCAGCGGAAAGAGGGAGTCCTGTAGAAGGATCAAATAGTTGAGAGAACCGATGGAGTCCTTTGTCTATCCAGGATTTGAATGCCGGGTGCTGCTGGGCCTGGGGAAAGAGTGGATGGCCACATATCGCTAGATGTTTAGAGGTATAGGGCAAGAGTTTCAATAGTTTCCTAGTTTCCCTCCAAGCAATAACCGTGTCCTTTATAAGCAAATTATATCTCAGATGGTGGGGTATATCCTTCAGCTTGCAGTGAAGCAAATAGGAAAGCCTATAAGGTACTGCCATAGAGTTTTCTAATTCATAATTTGAGTACTTAGAGGAGTTTGTTATCCAGTTCAGGGCCACTCGTAGGAGACATGAAAAGTTGTAAAGTCTAGTGTCAGGGAGACTAACGCCTCCTTCAGATTTGGGAAGAAAGAGTTTGCGGTGTGAGATGCGGGGCTTGCGATTTACCCAGAGAAAGGAAGACAGGGCTTTGTGTAGGCGTTGAATGTCTTTGTGCTTGAGTAGCAGTGGAATAGTTTGGAGGGGATATAATAACTTTGGGAAGCTCATCATTCTGTATAAATGGCACCCACCAAGGCGGGAGAGGGGTAGTTTGGACCAATGTTGAAGTTCATGAATTATTCTCTGTATGGTTGGTGTGAAATTGAGATGGTATATGGAGGAGGGTGTTTTACCTATGTTTATTCCCAAATAAGTGATGGACGTGTCTGCTATCTTGAAGATAGATTTGGGGGCCCATGCCGGGGTTCGGGGTTTAAATAGGGGAAGGATCTTGCTTTTAGCAAAATTAATGCGTAGGCCGGAGCATCGACAGAAGAGATTGAAAGTGTCTTGGATAAAGGGCATATCGGAGGAAGGGTCGGAGGAGAAAATTAAAATATCATCTGCGAATAACGCAGTTTTGAGATGCACCTTACCAATTTGTATACCTGATAGGCCAGGCTGAGTGAAAAGGTATCTGGATAGGGGCTCGAGTGCCAGATTGAAGAGTAGCAGTGATAGGGGACAACCCTGCCTGGTCCCCTTATGCAGACGGATTCTGTCGGAGACGTGACCCGCAGGCACTATGTAGGCAGCTGGGTCTGAGTACATGGCTTCTATAAGGTGGCAGAAAGGTCCTGAAAAGCCAAATGCTTGGAGAGACATAGCGAGCCAATGAAAGCTGACGTTTTCAAAGGCTTTCTCCGCATCTGGAGTGATGATAGCTGCGTCTCCGACAGAGCCCGTCTTAGCGGCTTCCAGTACCATCAAGACCTTCCTAATATTATTAGCAGCTGAACTCCCATGTGTAAAACTTGCTTGGGCTGGGTGGATGAGCGAAGGTAAGATTAGGGCTAATCTGTTGGCCATAATTTTTGAGAAGATTTTTGACTCCAAATTCAAGAGAGAGATGGGTCGATATGAGCCTGGATCTATTGGGTCCTTTCCTTTTTTTGGGATAATTTTGATGTGGGCTTGATGACCAGTTGGCAAATATGGGTTTCCATCCATAATGCCTTGGTAGACAGAATGGAGGGTGGGGACAAGAAGGTCGTGCGTGAGCTTATAGAACTCAGAAGTGAAGCCATCTGGTCCTGGGGCTTTGCCTGGGCTTAAAGTTTTGATGGTGTTCTCAATTTCCGAAGGGGATATGGGGGCATTTAAGTTCTGGAGTGCTTCCTGGTGTACTTTAGGGAGAGAGAGCTGCTGCAGAAAGGACGCAGATTTAGGCTCATCTATGGGGTCTAACCCATGCAATGTTGCATAGAAGTCCAATTGGATTTTATTAATCCGCTTGGGTACATTGGATAGTTGACCCTGCTTGTCCCTGAGAGCAGCAATATGAACTGGCGTGTGTGGGCCTTTGCAAAGACTGGAAAGGAGTTTTCCGGGCTTGTTTCCGAATTTATGGATTCAAGTGCGGATTTATGCATATGCTCTTGTGCCATGGCCCAATAGTCAAAGTGGTCCTTGGCTTTCCTCCAGGCTTCCCTGTGAGCTGGAGAGTTTAGTTTACTTAGAGACAGATGGGCAGCTCTAAGCGAGTGGCTGGCTTGGAGAAATTCAGAGGAAGCCTTCTTTTTGAAGGCTGAAGCGAAGGAGATAATTTTCCCCCTCAGGACAGCCTTTCCCGTCTCCCAGAACAAATTAGGATTAGAAATGTGGCTGTTATTATTAATTGCGTAGTCTGCCCATGTGTCTGCAAGTACCTCATGTAGTGCTGTATTATGCGCGAGGTAGGAAGGGAATCTCCATGTCTTGAATTTAATTTGGGCGGTCGTTCCTAAAAGATTAGCGGTAAGGGGGGCATGATCCGAAATGGCTATATCATTTGTCTTTGGGTCGGTGGCCAGGGGAGGATAAGAGGAGAGAGGAAGATATAGTCTATTCTTGATTGAGTGGCGTGTGGGTGCGAGAATAAGGTGAAATCTCTGCCCTCCGGATTGTGGAGCCTCCGCAGGTCCGTCAGGCATAGATCTTCGGCCCATTGGGCGAGTGGAGGGATGGCCTTGATAGATCTAGTAGGCTTGTGAGGTGGGGAAGTGAGCCTGTCTTCCGTGGGATCCATGACTGAATTGAAATCGCCCATGATGATGCAAGGGAGGTGGATATGTGGGGAGATGTGTGCCGTAAGGGTCTGGAAGAACTGTTTGGTGGGGGAGTTAGGGGCATAGACCGCAGTGAGGGCCCATTCCCTATCCTGGGTTTTTAGTCTGGCCGTGAAGATGCGGCCCTCCTTATCAGGGTGGATAGAGAGTATGTTGTGGGGCAAATTTTTATTAATGAGTACCAATACTCCCGCTTACCCTTTCACAGCCGGCGATCCCATGACATGGCCAACCCAAAGTTTAAGCATACCTGTGAAATTGGAGGCAGCTAGGTGGGTCTCCTGGAGGATAGCAATGTCCGAGCGGAGATGTTTGAGGTGGCGCAGAATGGCCATACGCTTGTTGGGAGATTTGAGGCCTTTAACGTTCCATGACGTTATTTGTATATTTTGCGGTAGGTTAATGCGAGGGGTGGGAAAGTGAAAGGAGAGGTGGGAAGAGGAATAGGTGGGTAAGGATGGTTGTCTAGGCCCTTGGAGTGGACAGGGACTGGACAACAAAACAAATGAAAAACAAAACATTGTATGCAACAAACTGAACATACCTTTAGAAGGCTGTACTTCACTTTTTTCCTCATGTGAGCCATAATTCCACCTTAACAGCGTTACCGATATTTGCTAAAAGGCACACTGACGGGAGGGAGGGGGGAGAACAGCCCATCCGCAGCTGACAGTGACAGTGGCAGGACAAAAGGTGCCCTCTATTGAGCTGCTGATGGGACCCATGGTAAACGGGGTCGGTGCTTGATGCTCTACAGTAAGGCTATCCAATGATTTCTGGCCCCATGAGGAGGAAAGAGAAGGGAGAGAGGAGAGGTCATAAATGCAGGACTGTATCCTAGGAGGTATTAACAGGACAGTATCTTTCGAGTCCAGCCGGTAAACTATAAAAAAAAACACAACAGATAGCAGAAGAAAATTATGAAGTACAAGGTTGCATCGCTCAGCTCGACCCTTATCAAGTGAGGCGGCATTTGAAGAGGTTAGGTCATGTTAGGACGTTAGCTCCAGGGATTCCAGGGGGGACATATCCACCAGCTTGAGCTTTTTAGCTGGATCCTTCCTTTGGTTTCTGGAAGGGCCTTAGGAGGGTACTTCCCCAGGAGGTGTTGTATCCATTGGAAGGTGTAGGGAGTTCCGGAGGTAATGGGCTGCCTCGTCAGGATCAGAAAAGGTCTTGGACTCACCCGAGGCCGTTGTGAATCGAAGTATGGCTGGATATGCAAGGGGGAAGCAAATGTTTTTCTGAAAGAGGGCGGCACATATGGGCTGGAAAGCCTTCCGTTTTTTGGATACTTCCTGTGAGTAGTCCGCAAATAGTAAGAGCTTGTTGCCTTCAATTTGTAAAGCTTTCAGATTGCTGAATGACTTGAGGATATGAGCCCTATCCATGTAATTCAGATAACGGACTATGACAGGTCTCGGCGAACGTCGGTCATTGGAGGGCGCTCCCAGCCTGTGTGCGCGTTCTACTACACAGGGTCCGGCCAATCCTAGAACTTGGGGTATTCTTGATGCGCATATGTCCGCCAAAGAGTCTGTGTTAAAGAACTCTGGGAGACCTATGACTCTCAAATTGTTTTTCCTTGACCTATTTTCGAGGTCATCCAGTTTCTCAAAGATATATTGTTGTGCCTGTTTGACGTGATGGTCTCTGGTGAATGAAGATTGTACTTCATCCTCTAGCTCCGAAACTCAGCTCTCTACCTCAGAGAGTCATTTGGCGTGGTCTCCCAACTCTTTAGTCAGCTGGGCCATCCCTGCAGTTATGGCTTTGTCCACCGCCGCCGTAATGGTAGGTGCCAGGAGCGCTGCCACTGCCTGCGCCAAGCCAGCAAATTGATCCTCCATTGGAGCAAATTGGGCTCCCATTGTCTGCTGAGGAGAGAGAGTGTTCGTTGAAACAATCTGGAGTGCATTCGTTGGAACGATCGGGAGTGTATTCACTGGAACGATCAGAAATGCGTTTGTCGGAACGACCGGACCAGGGACGGGCTCCGCCATGTTGGCTTCCACGTGTGGGGGAACTGGAGGGTCCATGGCGTTCAGGGAGGAGGCCGAGGGGGGGCCGTGGACTAAGAACTTGTCCATGCGGTTCCTGGGGCGTGAGGGCAGGATGCTGGGGGCTGGTCTCCCCGATCGTCAGCGTGGATGGCAGGTTTTATAAGCAGACGAAGACGGAGCCGCTGAGTCTGCCACCGCTCACATAGGCACCGGAACCGGAAGTGTGGACGCACTTTTTAATTTTGTACAAGAAATGCACAGTAAGGTGCAAATGTACTATGTAGCACTATTTTTTTTTTAAACCAGCAATGTCGACGCACTTTTTAATTTTGTGCAAGAAATGCACAGCAAGGTGCAATTGTACTTTGTAGCACTTTTTATTACTCTTTTTTTTTTAAACCAGCAATGTAGATGCACTTTTTATTTTTGTGCAAGAAATGCACCGCTGGCCGCAAATGTAGTGTTTAGAATTTTTTTTTTAACCAGCAATGTCGACGCACTTTTTAATTTTGTGCAAGAAATGCACAGCAAGGTGCAAATGTACTATTTAGCACTATTTTTTTTTTTTTTTAAACCAGCAATGTCGACGCACTTTTTAATTTTGTGCAAGAAATGCACAGCAAGGTGCAAATGTACTATGTAGCACTATTTATTATTCTTTTTTTTTAAACCAGCAATGTAGATGCACTTTTTATTTTTTTGCAAGAAATGCACCGCTGGCCGCAAATGTAGTATTTAGAATTTTTTTTTTTAAACCAGCAATGTCGACGCACTTTTTAATTTTGTGCAAGAAATGCACCGCTGGCCGCAAATGTAGTATTTAGAATATATATTTTTTTTAAACCAGCAATGTAGACGCACTTTTTATTTTTTGTGCAAAAAATGCACCACTGGCCGCAAATGTAGTAATTCGAATATTTTTTTTTTTAAACCAGCAATGTAGACGCACTTTTAATTTTGTGCAAGAAATGCCCCGCTGGCGGCAAATGTAATATTTTGCACACAAAAAAAAAAAAAAGTTTTAATCTGTCTAACTGCAATGTAAAAGTCATATTTAAATATTCCATAATAACTGAACTAACAGAACATGATTAAAGTAGTGTCCCTGACACACAAGCAGTTGCAAGTGCACCTCACTTGCAAAAATGGCTGCAAACGCCCACCTAACAAACAGAAAGATTGCTTAGGTTTTATATATTTTTTTTGTTTAACATCTTTTTATTGAAAAGTAAGCAAAGTGAGGAGGAAGAATTGTACAATTTTCAACCAACGATAGCAAATATGTACATCTGCATTTTCAGAAAAGTACAATATGGTATAGTGGATTAGATTAACCTCCACATAGTAACAAAAAAAAAGGGAGCAGATAGGAAAGGCGGAAACAAAAAGTGAAGAAAGAGAGAAAAGGGAAAGGAGGTGGGAAAAGAGGGGGAGATAGGTGCGAATGTCGACTTCAAAGGTGTCATTCAATTGATATGATTAAGCATATACAATTATTGATAAAGCTAATGATGAAACAGGGTCTACGCTAATGAGCATATGTCAAAAATTGTTATTGATCCAGAGCGGCCGATCCCGGGCTTGTAGGGGGGTCTGGATGATCTTCCAGAGCTTGCGATATCAGGAACTTGTATTTTTGTGTTGTCTTGAAGTGAGACCATAACATCCAAATTTTTGTGTGTTTGCTCCCTTCTCCTCTGGAGCTGAATGTGAGATCTTCCAAGAGACAAATTTCATTAACTTTGCGTATCCAGTCAGTTATTTTAGGAACGCTACTTTGGCCCCAGTGAGTGGGGATAAGTTCTTTAGCTGCATTTAAGGGATGAGGCGTAATGGTTCGTTTATAAGAACTTGCAGAGGTCGGTGTGTTGTGAAATAAGATTTGCCATGGGTCATTGTGAAGTGGTATGCCTGTGATCTCCCCAACAATCTCAAGGATAGGTTGACAATAATTTTTTTGTATTGCTAGGCAGTGCCACCAGATGTGAGCATGTGAGGCCATAGCTCCACAGCCTCTCCAGCATAAAGGTGGGTTAGAGGCATTTATGCAATGGAGCCTAGTCGGGGTATAGTACCACCTTGATAGCAGCTTGAAATTCACCTCTGCAATCTTAGAAGAGATCGACGAAGTGTGCGTCAACAAGAGAATTTTTCTCTTTTCATCTACTGAAATTGTCTTGTTCAAGTCCGTTTCCCATTTTTTAAGGTATGGAGGAAAAGAGTTGTGTTGTGCCTCGGCAAGTGCTTTGTAAAATAGGGAAACAAGGTGTTGCGGGTAGTCCTTGGAGTGAAATATCTCCTCAATGGGAGTCAAAGACTGCATGTCTCTTATTGGATGGGGAAGTGAGTGAACAAATTGGGAAATCTGCTTATATTTCCACTGATCCATGAAGAGGAGTGCTCTGAATCCTGGAATGTTCGAGGGAGTACCAGACTGCCGCCTTTTACTAGTTGGTGGAGTTGTAAGGAGGTGGTTGGGAACCAGTGCTTAAAACCCGAGTCCATGTGGCCTGGCAGGAAGTATTCGTGATTGAGCATGGGTAGAAGGGGAGAATTGTAATTCCCAACATGAGTTTTATAGAGAGAGTCCCATGTGTCCAGAGTAAAGGAGGTGAGGGGGGATGTAGATGGAGACAAGTTCCTGTAATTCCTTGGGATCCAAGGAATAGTGGAAAGATCTGCTCCAGAAAGAGTTTGTTCAATCTGGACCCAAAACTTAGATTTCATTGCATGTTTCCATTCTAGCACTCATGTACATATTATTGCTTGAAAGTAATGTTTTAAGTCCGGGAGTGCCAGTCCCCCAGAGGCTTTGGAGCGGAACAAAATAGATCTGGCTATTCTAGGATGACCATTCCGCCAGATGAAACAGGTGATCAAGGTCTGCAAGAGATTAAAGTAACCTGATGGAATGTTATAGGGTATCATCTGTAGGTAGAAGAGGATACGTGGGAGTATGTTCATCTTTATTATGTTAATCTTCCCTAACCAAGAGTGCTTTAGGGTAGACCATAGACGCAGGTCATTTTTAATGTTGTTTAATATGGGGATAAAATTTTCTTTAAATAGTTTGTGGGGGTCTGCAGTTAGGTGGATGCCGAGATATTTAAGAGCCTCCTTTTGCCAGTGGAAAGGGAATTGTGGTTTTAATTGTTCAGCCGTTTTCCTAGTGATGTTTATATTGAGAATCTCGGATTTAGTAAGATTAATTTTAAAGTTAGAGAGTTTTTGAAATTTATCTAATTCTGCCATCAAGTTGAGGAGGGAGATTTGAGGTTGCTGGATGAAAAAGAGAATGTCATCTGCGTACGCAGCGAGTTTATGTGATTTTTCGCCCACTTCAGTGCCATGTATGTTCATGTTATTTCTGACGGTAGTAAGGAAGGGCTCAAGCGAGAGGGCAAATAGAAGGGGGGATAAGGGGCAGCCCTGCCTAGTGCCATTGGCTAATGAGAATGCATAGCTGAGTGTGCCATTGACCCTAATCCTAGATGAGGGTGAGGAATAAAGAGAGAATATTCTAGACAACATCTGTGGACCAAGTCCTAGATAGGACAATGTCGACCTTAGGTAGTTTCAGTCCCCCATGTCAAATGCTTTTTCAGCATCAGTAGACAGGAGCAGGGTGGGCTGGGCTCTTACGCGGACATAATGTATCAGTGAAATAGTCCTTATGGAGTAATCTTTTGCTTCCGTGTGGGGAATAAATCCCGTTTGGTCTTCTGCTACCCAACCGGGAATGAGGGGGATCAATCTCAGTGCTATCACTTTGGCGTATAATTTAGTGTCAACATTAATTAATGAAATTGGGCGGTAGCTGCCGCAACACGTGGGATCTTTATTCGGTTTAGGTAAGACAGATATATGCGCTATCAGGGATTCAGGGAGATGAGGGGAAGAGTGTGAAATGTTGTTGGCATAAGGGTCAGATGCGGCAATAGAATATCTTCGTATTTTTTGTAATAAGAGACGGTGAAACCATCTGGGCCCAGAGCTTTACCTATAGGGGTGGATTTTAAAGCTTTTCGAAATTCATCTGTGGTAAATTTAGTTTCTAGTTGTTCGAGAGAGTGAGCGGGTAATTTGGGCAGTCGGGAGGCCTGTAGATATTCTTGTATATATTTACGCTTTATATCGAGGGGGGCAGCTGCTAGGTGCCCTGTCACATTGTAAAGCTTTGCGTAAAACTCCCTAAACGCCTTTGCAATTTGTGGTGTAGTATGAGCCAAAATACCCGAGGGTAGTTTAATTTTAGGGATAAATGTTGCTGTCTTTTTGACTTTAAGGGAGCAAGCTAGTTGTCTGCCAGGTTTATTGCCCCAGGCATGAATATTGTGGGCTAGCCAACTGAATTTTCTTTTTATTTCCGAGTCCAGAAAGTCCCGTAGTTCCTCACGTTTTCTGTAAGAGAGGCCTGGACCTTTCTGTGTAAGGAAAGTTTGTGTTGTCGTTCAAGAGTTGACACCTGCTTAAGTAGCGTCTTAAGTTGAGATTCCCGTTCTCTCTTCCTCCTCGCTGCCAGCTCAATAAGATACCCTCGGATAGCAACTTTATGAGCTTCCCACACAACAGCTGGGGAAGTTTCATCCATGGCGTTTTCTTCAAAGTATTGTTTCAGAGAAGTGACTATGGCTGCCGCATCTACATCGTTTATCAGGCGGGTATCTTTGAGCTTCCAATTAAATGAACGGGGAGGAATTGAGGGTAGCTCCATCTGTATGTATACTGGTGCATGGTTGGATATAGAGGTAATGCCTATATACGCGGCTTTTAATAGGGGCAAGTGGTGGTGATCGAGGAAAATGTTATCAATGCGCGAGTATGAATTATGGGTTTTTGAGTAGTGCGAAAAATTTTTCCCTTTAGGGTGTAATAGATGCCATGCGTCAATTAGTTGGGAATTTTGTAGTTTCTTTTTAATTTGAGAGAGTCGTTTATAGGGGATTGAGGTGCGGTCTTGCGATGTATCTAAGAGCGGGTCTAACGGCATATTCAGGTCACCTGCCAAGATTATGATTCCAGTGGCAAAGTCTGATAGTTTATGTAATATATCAGCCAGAAAGGCGGGTTGATTATTAGTGGGGCTATAAATATTGGCCAGAGTGCAGCGATGTGCGACCTTGATCATCTGTGTTCATCTCATCTAGTTGAAAAGGGACACCCCTGCCAAATCCGATGGCTACTCCCTTACCCTTATTAGTATCTGATAAACTATAATACCAGGTGGGGAAGTGGGGAGAAGACAATTTGACATTTGTAGTGTGGGTGAGGTGAGTTTCCTGAATAAAGGCATTTGAGCAGGAGAGTCTTTTCAGTTTGCGGGTAACCATATGGCGCGTGATTAAGACCCCTAAGATTATAGGATAGTATATTCAGTGCAGCCATCGGAGGGACAGGGGTGGACCGATCATACTATATACACACCCAAGTCGACACCCGTACAGAAAGAGAAAAACATAAAGGGAAATGAGAGAGGGTAGAAAGAAAAGAGGGAACATTCGTGATAGCAGCAGTCTGAAAGATGGCAAACGCCAAAGTGAAAAGCTCAGATTGGGATACTGCATGTTATTGCAATGGTCCCACGGGGGAGAGCGGATCGGGACTACCAAGCCATTCTCGGTCGGTGACTTCAGCTGGGAAAAAAGTGGGCAGCCCAGATCCGCCAACCCCACTAGGAGGGGGGCAGAGGCCATTGGAGTCGGAGACAACCGTCAGAAAAGGGAGACGGAGGTCTCCGTCGGTGAGCGGCCTAGTAAATATAACATATATAACAAAGGGCAGCAAAACCTCCACAGTCAAACAGTAAACCTTATACAGAACAACAAAAACTGGGTTATAGAGCAGTGAGTTTAACCTAAGTACAAGTCCTGCAGCCGTCTGCACCCCCGGCAGGCAAAGAACCCCCGGGGGAGCATTCGGCATACATCCTGGGTCGGTTGAGTATAAGGATGTAACAGGTGCATTCAGGGAGCTAGGAAAAATATCGAATGAGCATCTGATCTTGTAGATGTGGGGGTAAATATAGAGGAGAATATAGTCTTATAGCTCTCACCCAAGTCTCTTTGCGGAGGAACCGGGGATCGCTGGTCTCTTTCTTTTAGATGGTGTTTTTTGCCACTTGAGATCTGTTAGCGCGGTAAATATCAGGAGGGAGTCTTGCATTCAGGTAGATCCACCGGGGGAATCTTGGGATGTTGTAGGAATGTCGGGAGTTCTTCCGGAGAGTAGCAGAACGGCCGTTCTTGGGAGCTATGAGGCAGGCCGGGAACCCCCAGCGATAAGTTGCTCCTTGTGTTCTCAGTTGGTCCAGGAGAGTCTGAGAGAGCGGCAACAATCCAATGTGACCTTAGATAGATCTGGGAAGATATTGATGGAGGCCCCATCAAAATCTATGTTTGGGGCACCGTGTAGTTTGAGCATCAGGGTGTTTTTATCCTCATAATAATGCAGGCGGCAAATAACGTCCCTGGGGAGGTCTGGGAACAGGTTGCGCGGTCTGAGAGGGTGATGGACTCTGTCAAATCTCAGCTCATCAGTGACATTCCTGCCCAGGATGGTTTTCAGAATTCCTCGGATGGTAGGTTCCAGGTTGGCGTCTTTGGTGGCCTCTGGGAGACCTCGGATACACAAATTGTTTCTTCGGTTCCGGTTCTCCAAGTCTTCCAATTTGTACAAGGTAGCTCTGTTCGCCATTGCTAGTTGTAGTACAGTGTTTTGTAGTTCCTTAATAGCTTCTTTTGAGCATCTTGGCGTTTCTCTGTCTCCTCTACGCTTGTGAGGAGATGCGACATGTCCGTTCTGACTGCCGATATTTCTCTTTTAATGACCTTTTCTAGGTCGTGAAACATCGTGGCCATTTCTTTTTTTAAGCCGTGGACTAACGAAGATATCCCGGATCCGTTCGGTGAGTTCGGATCGTCTACTAAGTCCGAACCGAACGAAGAAGCCAGAGAAGCATCCCGAACGGAGGAAGCCTGAGCGGATGGAGATCTACTCGAGCGTGAGGCTCCTTTTTGAGAGTGAGGCCCAGATGAGCTCAGCTTCTCTGCCACCAAGTACCTCTGAATCGAGCCCGAGGTGGCTACTTTAGCGGCCGATCCTTTCCCCAGTCCTCTTCTAGAGGTAGAGCGGGAGGATGATGACTTAGAAGGCATCGCTGTCTTTCTTTTGCCGCTAGTCCGATGGAGCTCTCCTTAGATGCGGCCGCTCGGCGCCATGCGGAAACCATGCCCCCACTTAGGTTTAATATGAGGCACTTTGCTTAGCAAACATAATGTACTCTAGCAAACAAAAATCTCCTCTAGCACCCACCCACCAATAAATCGCTGTTTTTAACAGATTTTCTAAAGCTAATCTGTCCCTCACAGCAGCAGCAGCAGCATCTTCTCCCTACACTAGTATGAGATGATGTGACATGCAGCACTACGTGACTCCAGCTTATATAGAGGCTGGGTCACATGATGCACTGGCCAATCACAGTCATGCCATTAGTAGGCATGGCTGTGATGGCTTCTAAGGGCAAACCAGTGAAACGCTTGTTGATTGGCTGCCCTGCAGCTATTCAACAGGCGCGTAAATATACCCAAACCCAGACTTTTTCTCAAATGTCCGGGTTCGGGACACGGACACGCTAAAGTCCAGTACGAACCCGAACTTTACAGTTCGGGTTCACTCAACTCTACTTAGCACCCATGCAATTGAGGCCTAAAGTTTTTTTTTGTTTGCATTGCCTTATCTGCCTGTGTTTGCTTCACCGAGACTTGGGCAGCCTTACAAGGAAACAAATTAACCCAAAAATAAAAAGTAAAAAACATCTATATGAATATGTAAAAAATGTGTGAAAAAATGCACATACCTGCCACAAACACAACATACATGACATCCAGTCTATGACAGTCGATTCTACAGTTTTAACATTAAGGGTCCTTTCAGACTAGCGGAGCCCGTTTTGACGGGGATAAACGGACGGCTCAGCGGGGATAAATGGACGGATCCCCGCTGAGCCGGCAGATGACAGGACAGACTCTGCACTCCGTGAGACTGACCTGTCAGAGCTCCATTCTCCTCTATGGAGGATTGGATGAACACGGACCGTCTGTCCGTGTTCATCCGATCCGATCTGCCAGACGGATGGAAAATAGGGTTTCCATCCGTCTGTTTTTGGCAGATCGGAGCGGATCGGGTGTCAGTGGACATGTCACCGCTGACATCCGTCGCTCCATAGAGAGCAATGGAGCATCCATTCGGGTCCGCCTGAAAAACTGACAGGCGGACCGGAATGATCCGCCCGTGTGAAAGGGGCCTATAGGTTGAATTTAAGGAAGGGTAGTCAGCCTACATTTTTGCTGCAGTCTGCCCTTCCCCCTGGCGGCAGGATTTTCTTCTATTTGCTGTTGCCTTCTGCTGTGTGGCAGGCAGCTTATGACAATAGGTTTTCCCCCCTTCTAGCTATTCCTGTTGGTGATATCCAGCCTCATCAGGAAATGCTGAAAAATGTATTTTGCAGCACATCTTCAAATTGCCACATTTTGAGCTTCTTCTGAGCGAGTGGTGGTAGATTGCCCAACACCAGCCCATTCACACTTTTGGGATCTGTGCACCACCATATCAGAAATCATACATTTGAACATGGTGCCTTGCCATGGGGGCACACCTGTTAAGGTACACTCCCCAAGTTGAGGGTATAAAGACAGGTATGGTTCAGGAGAGAGGGGTGCTTGCCTGGATAAGGGTCTGGTATGGATTTTTGAGGGGGACCCGATGCCATTTTTGTTGTTTTTTTGTATAGGGTCCACCTTAATAATCAAACCCTTATCTAGGATAAGTGTCTGGTATTAACATTAACATGGACCACGCACCATATTTCTTTCTTCTGCAGGACGTGTGGCTAGGTTTGGTTAAGAACAGATATGTGTAGGGGAGGCTCACAGTCACCGCCTCCTCCTTTCTTTGCCAATCAGGCTTCATGCCTACATAAGGGTCTGATATGGATTTTTAAACTAGGATCCCATGCAAAAAAAATAAAATAAAAATAAATGTGTGGGGTCCCCCTAAAAATCCATACCAGGCACTTATCCAGACACGTGGCCTGGCTGGAAAGGAAGGGGCAGCAACCCTCCCTCCTCCTGAACTCCTGAACCACACAACACAGAAAAATGATCACACAATGAGAATCCAGTATCAATCATATTATACACTCATGTAGATCCATCATCAATAATGTGTTATCCTGATGACCCAATGGCACAAACACAACAAATCTGTGCCCAAACAAATACTGTTTGAACACGTAGTTGTACACTAGATAAATTAACATGCTTATATCAACTTTTTCCAGTGTCCAGAGAAATAGTATAATGTAATACTGATTTCACACTGTGTGCAGCCACATTTAATAATGATCTGCAATAGAGCAGTGGTGAGAAGAGTACACTATGCAGGCTTTTGTAATCATGTTGAACATTTAAATAGGATGTGACAAAACAATGATAACTCTACACTAACTGGATGAATTTATATAGTAAGAGAGTTTTCTCCATTGGTTTCAGTAATTCACATTTTTAATACAATTTACATTCAAATATACAGTATAAATGAATACTAACATAAGAGTGACATACTGTATATTATTACATGTTTCATCAAAAGCTGGGGCTAGTACACACTATATATCAGAATTTACAATTATCATGGCACCTTACACTCCCTGAAGTAAGAGAAGTCTGTTCATCTGATACATCAGAGCTAAGAGAAAATGTTAGAGGATGTCATTTCTGTCCAATGCCATTATGGGATCTGATATTGATGAGAACAGTGTTGACTTGCATCAGATAATCTTGCTGCAATGTGGCATATCATGTCATTGTAAGGGGTACCTCCTTAACCACCAATGAATACACAATTAGTGTCATAGACTTGAAATGGCAGACACCTGCCAGGAGAACCAAGCCTCATGCTCCAAGAGCCTGGGACATTATTGCTGCGATTGCCATTTATTCACATTATCTTGGATTTTTACATTAACAATTGTGCGTAGCTCATTATAACGTTTTTAATCTATATTTTATAATTATTTTTAGTTAATATGATATAATGTGATTGTATAATTGTAAGCATAATAAATCCAAAATGAATGTACATAAAGTTTTCCATAATAAACTTGGTAGCAGATCTTTTAATTCCTAATTTTCCTGCTTACTTTTTTATTATTTTCCACAAGGACAAGACTCTAAATTACTTTAATGTGGAACCTGAGACAAACATAAACACCTTCTTCTTAGTTAAGTTATATATTAATTAAAGATAATTAACACATTTTTAACTACTGTGCATGCATTTGTATAAAATATATATATAAGATTAACTGCCCACATACTCCTGAAGACTAGAAAGGCTAATACTATATGTTTCAGGAACTGTAGTTGTTCACTAGTTATTGTAACATGATTCTACCATGTTGGATGGTAGTCATGGCGAGTACAAGGGGGGGGGGGGTGCCGGCAGTGTGCTGCTACAATCTGCCTGGACAAGTACACTGTCTTTGACTGTACATGCCGGCCGCGCTACTGCTACATAGCTACAACGGGGTGTAGAGTGCACTCCTGCACCCGGGACAAGCGTAGGATGGATCAGCCCTTCACTTCCCTGTCAGGCAGAGTATCTCCTCCTGACAGATGCTTCCTGGTCCTGGCATGATGTCACTGAGAGACTGACTGGAAGTGGGATGGGAGAGGAGCAGAGTGCTGCTGTCGGAGTTGCAACCTGCAATCTAGAGGAAGAGGAACCAAATATACATTGCACAAGTAAGCAGATTGCCATCTGCAAATTAATTTGTTAAATTTTTGGGATGGTGAGAGGGGGGGGATTAATTACCAATGGTATTTGTAATATGCAGCATGAGGGGGTTAATGTATTGACACTGGTCACTGATGCATTAGTGGTCAGTGGCACTTAATTAACCTCTTTGTGCTGCAGTTGATGTCACCAATGTCAGTGTTAATTAACACTGACACTGCTACCACTAATGCAGCACCAGGGGGTTAATTAACTGCCACTGGTCGCTAATTCATCAGTGACCAGTGGCAATACATTAACCCCCTTATGCTACATATTACAAATTACATTGGTAATTACCACTTGTCGACCCGCCGCAGTACATATACTACAACAGGGTGGCAGCTACAGGCACTGTGATGTACCCGTACGTCACTGCCTGTTTCAGGGTTTCGGGCACATGCCCCCACCCACCTACTCCCTTGTGATTTGACACAGCTGGAGTCTGTTAGCAGATCCTAGCAACTGATTCATGGCTGGCACCTGCTGACCAGCTGTGTCAAATCACGGCCCAGAGCCCTGTTTTGATGATCAATACAGGGCTCTTTACAGAAGGAATGATAACTTTTTTCTTTTCCCTGCAAAGCAGGGAAAATAAACAAATTGATCAGAAGTAAAAAACAGCACACATTACACATTGTTAGGCACACAGTTAACCCCTTGATTGCCCCTAGATGTTAACCCTTCCCAGCCAGTGTCATTAGTACATTGACAGTGTATATCATTAGCACTGATCACTGTATTAGTGTCACTGGTGATGTCAGTGTCAGTTAGTCAGTTCCCACAAAGTGTCAGCTAGTGTCACTATCACAGTCCCACTATATGTTGCTGATCACCGCCATTAGTAGTATACGAAAAAAAAATCCTGTATATATCCCATCATTTGTAGATTTTATAGCTTTTACACAAACCAATTAATATACTCTTATTTTTTTTTACCAAAGACAGCAGAATACATTTTTTTTATTTTTATTGGATGTTTTATAGCAGAAAGTAAAAAATGTTTTTTTTCTAAATGTTAGGCTTTTTTTGTTCATATAATAAAAGCTAAAAAAAACCCAGTGGTGTGCAAATACCACCAAAAGAAAGCTTTATTTGTGTGAAAAAAAATAATATAAATTTTGTTTGGGTACAGTGTTGCATGACTGGTTACCAGTTAAGCCTCATACACACGTGCATTTTTTAACGCCACGTTTTTGGGCGTATTTTACAGCTCTCCATGTTATTCAATGGCCCTCTAAAAACACTGACGTTTTTGAGCAGTAGAGGGCATCAGCGTTAGTGAGCTGTAACCAGAACGCGGGACCAGTGTGTTCTGAAGCTGCAGCGTCATGGCTTTTTGACGCCAAGCCAGCAAAACGCTCAATAACATGGCTTAACGTTGTATACACAGCGTTAAGCCTCATCAGGCATTCTATTCAAAATCAATAGTTCCCTATGGGAGCTCATTGATTTGAATAGAAGTAGCACCAGAAGTCGGATCATGATGATCCAACTGGCGGCGCGACTTGTGTGCTAGAGATCTTGAAGGGGAACCCCCGCAAAAAATTTGCATAGGGTTTCCCCCCCAAGAGCATTCCAGGCTCTACGATCTGGCATGGATTTAAGAGGAACCCCCACACCGAAAAAACAGCGTAGGGTCCCCCCCAAGATCCATACCAGACCCTTATCTGAGCACGCAGCCTGGCAGGCCAGGAAATGGGGTGGGGACGAGCGAACGGGCCCTCCCTCCTGGACCGTAACAGGCCGCATGCCCTCAACATGGGGAGTATGGGTGCTTTGGGGCGAGGGGGCTCTGCCCCCCCACCCCAAAGCACCTTGTCCCCATGTTGATGGGGACCAGAGCCTCTTCCCGAAAACCCTGACCATTGGTTGTCGAGGTCTGCGGGCGGGGGCTTATCGGAATCTGGAAGCCCCCTTTAATAAGGGGCCCCCCAGATGCCAGCCCCCCACCCTATGTAAATGAGTATGGGGTACATCGTACCCCTACCCATTTACCTGGAAAAAAGTGTACAAAAAACACACTACACAGCTTTTTAAAATATTTTATTAAATCAGCTCTGGCGTCTTTTCCCCTCTCTTCTCCCTCGTCTTCTTTCTTTGGCTCTTTTGCGGGGTATTCTGAGGGGTCTTCAGTCTTCTGCTCTTTTGCCGCTGTCTCCTCAGCTAAAAGACCCCGCAAAAGAGCCGAAGAAAGAAGACGAGGGAGAAGAGAGGGGAGAAGATGCCAGAGCTGATTTAATAAAATATTTAAAAAAGCTGTGTAGTGTGTTTTTTTTCTACACTTTTTTCCAGGTAAATGGGTAGGGGTACGATGTACCCCATACTCATTTACATAGGGTGGGGGGGGCTGGCATCTGGGGGCCCCCTTATTAAAGGGGCTTCCAGATTCCGATAAGCCCCCACCCGCAGACCCCGACAACCAATGGCCAGGGTTGTCAGGAGGAGGCTTTTGTCCCCATCAACATGGGGACAAGGTGCTTTGGGGTGGGCAGCACAGAGCCCCCTGCCCCAAAGCACCCATACTCCCCATGTTGAGGGCATGCGGCCTGGTACGGTCCAGGAGGGAGGGCGCTCGCTCGTCCCCACCCCCTTTCCTGGCCTGCCAGGCTGCATGCTCGGATAAGGGTCTGGTATGGATTTTGGGGGAAAAAAACACAGTTTTTTTTGGCGTGTGGGTTCCTCTTAAAATCCATGCCAGATAGTAGAGCCTGGAATGCTCTTGGGGAGAAACCCTACGCAAATTTTTTGCGGGGGTCCCCCTTCAAGATCCCTAGCACACAAGTCGTGCCGCAAGTTGCATTATCATGATCCGACTTCTGGTGCGGCTTCTATTCAAATCCTTGGGCTCCCATAGGGAACCATTGATTTTGAATAGAGGCAGAAAAACGCAGCTGACAGCTTGCGTGGAAAAACGTGCTTTGACGTCATTGCAAAACGCAGGTTTTTCCCTGATGTCGGACCTGGCGCTTTGCTTATTTTTTTGCAAACGCCCGTGTGTATGAGGCCTTAAAGTAATGCAGTTATAATTAGCAAAAAATGGACTGGTCATGAAGGGGGGTAAAATCTTCCAGAACTCAAGGGGTAAATTAACCCCCACCCCCACACATTTTCTGTGTTATTATTTCAAAGCAATTTAAGCGTCTCTAATAAAAATACATTATAATTAATGTGTGAGTGAACTCTATTTCTATTGAATTAAACCTAATTTAATTTGTATTGCTGTATTTTCTTGTTTTGAAATGACATTGACTCTTTCTTTACACCGGGGGGGGGGGGGGGTGCAGTTTGCCATCTTCCCCCTGGGCACCCGATGACCCTGCCCTGGCACTGGTGATCAGATGATCAGGCAGACTTACAGTTGGAGAAAATGTATAGGTAGAATTTATCCTTGTTTATAGCTGCCAAGTCTAGGAGGTTATGACTTTAATGCAATAGTCTGAATTTACTGACCTACAGAAGACATTTCACATGTTTCATTTTTAATCTCATAATATTTTTGAATGCAGAACACTAAATTCACAAACATAAACATTGAATAGGTGTAGCATTTTCTGAATGAAATTGACATTTAAAGTAACAACAAACTTTAGTTAACAAAATTAATATTCTATGCAAGTAAGTATTCCCAACTCAAAAAAAGTAACTTTTATTTCTTTCATCCTCCTCCAGATCTCCAAAGTCCCTTTTTTTTTTGCTGCTATGATCTAACCTTCTGTTAGAAGGTGGCTACATTTGTTCTCCTATTGTATGGAGGAATGTAGCTACATTCCTGCTCTTCCCTGAGATGAACTAGAGACTATGGGATCTGTAATTTGCACAGAGCAGGGCACATGACTGCAACTAATTTGCACTTTTTGTTCCAATGTGAGGGGGAAAAAAGAGTTTGGGAGCTCACAGGAGACACATAAGAATACAGAAGACAGAAAAACGCAATAAGAAACAATTTCATGAAACATAGATTACTGGACCATTAAGTAGCTGATGTGTATGGATCACTGGTGGTAGGTGCTGTATATTTAGGGGGGCGGGGGGGCAAACAAGACACCCGTCGCCATCTCCCTGGTTGGTCGGTCCATTGGTCAGTCGACCACTCATCTGTTCCCCCACAGCCCTGCACTCTTACCCCATCTAGCAGCTTTGGCTCCTTCCTGCGGCTTCCTCCTTGGCGGCTTCATCCTGCACATCCAGCTTCACGGCGGCTTCATCCTCTGCAGCTTCCCTCCTCCTTCCCTCAGCAGCCAATATGATTGCTTCTCCTCTCGGCCAATCAGGTATAAGGACCTGCTTCCTGATTGGTGAGGAGGAGAATCAGGAAGACAATAGAGAATAATAATTTGCTATTGTCATACAACTGGGTGGGCTCAGGGTGCAGTGCTCTGCTCCCCGAGCCCACCTTTTTTTGGAATTAATTAGAGCCTCTGGCTCTAATCATGTGCTTAAAAAGAAAAAAAAAACATTGGTATCCATGCATCCGGAGCCCTGCGTGTAGATTAGGGGCCGGATGCATGGATTAGGGGGTCGGCGCCCCTGCACCCCTAGTGGACGGGCCACCACTGGTATGGATTATTTTTGGAGAATAAAGATATACAGTATCTCACAAAAGTGAGTACACTCCTCACATTTTTGTAAAAATTTTATTACATATTTTCATGTGACAACACTGAAGAAATGACACTTTGCCACAAGTAGTGAGTGTACAGCCTATATAACAGTGTAAATTTTCTGTACCCTCAAAAAAACTCAACACACAGCTGTTAAAGTCTAAACCGCTGACAACGAAAGTGAGTACACCCCTAAGTGAAAATGTCCAAACTGGGCCCAATTAGCCATTTTCTGTACCCGTGTCATGTGACTCATTAGTGTTACAAGGTCTTATGTGTGAATGGGGAGCAGGTGTGTTAAATGTGGTGTTATCCCTCTCACTCTCTCACACTGGTCACTTGACGTTCAACATGGCGCCTCATGGCAAAGAACTCTCTGAGGATCTGAAAAAAAGAATTGTTGCTCTACATAAAGATGGCCTAGGCTATACGAAGATTGCCAAGACCCCGAAACTGAGCTGCAGCACAGTGGCCAAAGCCATACAGTGGTTTAATATGACAGGTTCCACTCAGAACAGGCCTCACCATGGTTGACCAAAGAAGTTGAGTGCATGTGCTCAGCATCATATTCAGATGTTGTCTTTGGGAAATAGATGTATGAGTGCTGCCAGCATTGCTGCAGAGGTTAAAGGGGTGGGGGGTCAGCACAAATTATTCTGCATGGCTATCATCCCAGAAGGAAGCTTCTTCTAAAGATGATGCACAAGAAAGCCCACAAACAGTCTGCTGATGACAAACCCACTAAGGACATTGATTACTGGAGCCATGTCCTGTGGTCTGACAGGACCAAAATAAACTTATTTGGTTCAGATGGTGTCAAGTGTGGAGGTAACCAGGTGAGGAGTACAAAGACAAGTGTTTCTTGCCTACAGTCAAACATGGTGGTGGGAGTGTCATGGTCTGGGGCTGCATGAGTGCTGCCAGCATTGGGGATCTACAGTTCATTGAGGGAACCGTGAATGCCAACATGAACTGTGACATACTGAAGCAGAGCATGATCCCCTTCTTTTGGAGACTGGGCCGCAGGGCAGTATTCCAACATGTTAATAACCCCAAACACACCTCCAAGATGACCACTGCCTAGCTAAAGAAGCTGAGGGTAAAGATGATGGACTGGCCAAGCATGTCTCCAAACCTAAACCCTATTGAGTATCTGTGGAGCATCCTCAAACGGAAGGTCTCTAAAATCCACCAGCTCCGTGATGTCGCCACGGAGGAGTGGGATACTGTAGTTTAGTGTCACTTTACATATAAAACATGTTTGTTTATCAATATTATTTTTTTATCTAATTAATATTTTTTTCAGCACATAGAATCACTTTTTGCTTTCCCGAGGGACATGTTATAGTCCATGTCCATGCTTTGTACATGCAAAAGCCCATGCACTAATCTTTATAAACTGACTTCCACATATAGAACTACATACAGAACCATAATTGGAAAATATAAAGTACATGCTGTAAATTTAATTTATGCAGGTGAAAATGCTTGAGTGTTCAAGAAAAATGTGATTATTACTGTATACAGTTTTCTTTTGTAGTTTTACACTTCTCTTTTTAAACTTCCTAAGACGAGACAGACTCAGATTATGAGGCACTCAGACAGCAATACATATAATAGTTGTTGGACAGTTAACTTAGCCAGGGGGTGGAGCCAATATTCACATGGGTTTTTAAAGCCCCTTAATCTGTGATTGATGGGCGCCAGGTTGGAAGTAGAAGGGAGGAAGTACACCTGGCCATTAATTATGTAACTTGTTGTTCTGGGAAAAAAGGTTTGCTTCATTAAAGCCTCCAGAGACTTTACCATGGCCATGTGTAGCAGCCAAGTCAAATCAGTGACATGGCTACCATTACAGATCTTTAGGAACACATTTCATTAGCTGGCTCAAGTGCTCTACTCTATGGGATCTATGTATAAAAAATTGCCATGCAGATGTCTTAAAGTGGTTGTAAAGGTAAAGAAACAATTACAGCCAGCTCCTCTGTTATATTATTCTCTCCTACACTGTGTAAATGTTTTTTTTTTTTAAAGTGATTGCTTGTAAATACCTTATCTTTGATCTCTTCTGGCCAATCACATGACCTCTGACCGCTCTATTCCTTTGATCTACGGGCTACAGCGGGAGGGGCGAGATCCCCTCTGATGTCAGCTGGGAAGGTCACATGACCACTATGCCAACCACTCGGCCCCTCCCGCTGTAGCTCTTAGATGAGGGAGGAGAGCTGCCAGAGGGTCACATGACTGTCCAGAAGAGATCAAAGATAAGGTATTTATAATATACATTTACACAGAGTAGGAGAGATTAATAAAACAGAGGGACTGTCTGTAATTGTTCTTTACTTTTACTGCCAGCTACTGATAGCGGTAGGAGGAGGGGGCCGAGAGAGGGAGAGACACAGACAGGAGCTGACAGGCAAGGAGAGAGGGGGAGTGGAGAGGGTAGAGCAGCGGAACGACAGAGGCATGTAAACTGACCACAGTAATCAGTAATCAGGGATCAGCAGCCATGATTATCTTGGTCAGCACAGACAGGGGGATACAGGAACTAGCAGGATCAGCCAGATTTTTTACAGCTTAGAAAGGGGCAGATTAGACAGCACAAACACTGTGCTGTTTAACCACTTCACCTCCCCGGAAGGATTTCCCACTATAGGACCAGAGCACTTTTTGTGATTCGGCACTGCATCGCTGTAACTGACAATTGCACGGTCGTGCGACGTTGTACCCAAATTAAATTTGCGTCCTTTTTCCCACAAATAGAGCTTTCTTTTGGTGGTATTTGGTCACCTCTGCATCATATCTGATCGCCGCTATAAACAAAAAAAGAGTGACAATTTTGCAAAAAGAAAACCAATATTTCTTACTTTTTGCTAAAATACAAATCCAAAAAAAAAAAAAAATATAAAAAAACAAATGTATTTGGCCGATTTATATTCTTCCTCATATTTTTGGTACAAAAAAAAATCGAAATTGGCGTTTATTAATTGGTTTGCGCAAAAGTTGCTGCATTTACAAACCATGAGAATTAATTTCTGACATTTTTACATTTTTTTTACTAGTAATGGCAGCGATCTGCGATTTTTATCAGGACTTTGATATTGGGGCGGACATGTCGAACATTTTTTACACTTTTTTGGGACCAATGACATTTATACAGCGATCAGAAATTTAAATATCCACCGATTACTGT
>BLSH010025165.1:1401898-1415269 GCA_018402905.1 Glandirana rugosa | reverse complement strand
CATCAGTTTAGGCCGATATATATTCTTCTACATATTTTTGGTAAAAAAAATCGCAATAGGCGTATATTGATTGGGTTGCGCAAAAGTTATAGCGTCTACAAACTATGGACATTGGTTTATGGCATTTTTCTTTATTTATTTTTTTACTGGTAATGGTGGTGATCTGCGATTTTTATCAGGACTGCGATATTGCGGCGGACATGTCGGCCGTTTTTTACACTTTTTTGGGACCAATGACATTTATACAGCAATCAGATCTAAAAATAGACAATGATTACTGTATAAATGTCATTGGCAGTGAAGAGGTTAACACTAAGGGAGCAGTGAAGGGGTTAAATGTGTTCCCAGGGTGTGTTCTAAATGTGGGGGGGCGGGGTTGGCAGGGGCATGACAGATCTAACTGATCCCAGTGACAGGGATCAGTAGATCTGGCATGCCCCCCATTACAGAATGGGGAACCGCTGTGTTTACATTGGTGGTTCCCCGTTCTGACTCTCTGTGAGCAGATCATGCCCAGCTAGAGCCAAAAGGAAGTACGTCTATTGACGGCCTCCCGGCATTTTAGATCCATGCTGTAGCTGTCAAGCGGCTATGGCGCAGATACGAAGTAGTTAAAGGACTCTAATATAGAGGGCTCTTTAGCAGAACTGACTAAGACAGATGAACTAAACCAACAAAGAGATCTCTTAGTGCAAGATGCCAAGGATAAGGCGGAACTCCGCATCACTAAACTGCAGGAGACCAGATCTCATAAATCCTTATCTAAGCTCACAACGCGTTCTTCTAGATCTTCTCACTCTAGAAGCTCAACAATAAAAGACAAGCTAATAGAGGCCTGTGCAAGTCTGGAAGCAAATAAAGTGTGAAGCTCATTTGCCAGAAAGGAAGCTGAGATAGCAGCTCACCAAGCAAAGATGGCAGCTCACCAAGCAAGTGCGGAATCCCAAATAAAAATTCTGCAAGTGGAAAGGGAGGAAGCAGCTGCCTTAGCAAGGCTAAAGGTCCTTGAACAAGCAATGGGAGAAAGTACCAACTCAGACTGTTATATTCCAGTAGGAGTGGAAGATCCAATTGAACACACCAGTGAATATGTGCTAAGCCATAGTGTTTGCAATGATATAGAATCCTGTCCTGTATAACCTATTAATATTACTGTTCGGACTCTTAACACAGAGACCTCTGACACGCACAACCCTGAGCCTCTTCAAGTCCACAAAGCAAGTGTATTCACATAGCAAACCACATCACCTCCTCCTATCAACGACAAGGTGACTGCCAGCGACAAGCCACAGTTCAATCAACAGCCAGCAGAAGCCTTAGAGACTAAGCTAAATGCTCCTGCAATGTCATTTTATCCTGGTAAACCTCACCCTAGCTCACCAGAGAGCTTTCACGCCCATGGGATGCCACAAGTTACTTTGGCACCAAAGAGTGAGAGATCAGACTTTGCCAGATATATGATCCGCCGAAAGCTCATTAACATTAGCCTCTCAAGGTTTGATAACTGTCCAGAGAAATACAGAGCTTGAAGATCAACCTTCAAAGCTTCTATTGCTGATCTTAACCTTACTGCCAAGGAGGAACTTGATTTGCTCATAAAGTGACTGGGCCCAGAATCTGCAGATCATGTTAAAAGACTGAGAGCAGTACATATTGACTACCCAGATGCAGGTCTTGCTGCTGCATGGGCAAGACTTGAACAAACCTATGGTAGCTCTGAAGCCATAGAAAGTGCTCTATTCAAGAGACTGAAAAACTTTCCAAATATAGGAAAAAAAGATCATCACAAGCTTCGAGAATTAAGTGACCTCCTTATAGAGCCAGAGTTGGCAAAGACAGACCCTTGTCTATCTGGGCTGAGCTACCTGGACACCGCCCATGGCATGAATTCAGTGGTGTCTAAACTGCCATACCACCTACAAGAGAAATGGGCACAACAGAGCTCAAGATATAAAAGAGAGTATAACGTATCCTTTCCTCCATTCTCATATTTTTACAGGTTCATCAGTGAACAAGTCTGGATGAGAAATGATCCCAGCCTCAGCTTTAGTGAGTCTAGCTTGCCTGCATCATCATCATCATCAAGGTATGATAACAAAGCAGCTAAGCATAGAGACTTATATAGAGCAGTATCTGCTAAAAAGACAGACATCTCACCTCCCTTATCCTCTCCCGCTCACCAGAGTGATTCGGGTGATAGAGATAAAGATCCAAATCGTCAGTGCCCTATTCACAAAAAACCTCACCCTCTAAAGAAATGTTGTGGGCTTAGGGCAAAGACTATCCAAGAACGCAGGGAGATTCTCCAGAAACTTAGAATATGCTATAGGTGCTGTGCTGCCTATGATCATTTTCTAAAAACTGTAAAGTTGCCATCAAGTGCACAGAATGCAGTAGTGACAAACACATTACAGCTATGCATCCTGCTCCACTTCCAGACAATCCACAGCAGCCATCTACATTGAACCCTGCATCAAATCATGGTGGGGAGCAGCAAAGCCATGCTCCAGCCATTACAAACATCTCTGAGATTAACTCCTTCAAGACTCATGTGCTAAGAAATGGGCGTGCATCTTACATCAGACAATGCCCTCATCACTATGAAGTAAGGGAGAAGCCTCTTGACATCATCCAGGTATCTGATGTTATTCCCATCCCTGTGATGACAACTTAGGTAGTATAGTGTTTTGTACTACACGTGATGACAACAGAATAGTCTTGTCAATTGAAGATAGAGAGTTCATCGCAATAACTGACAGTGAACTCTACAAAGATGAATCTAAAAGCTGTGTTGCACCATTACTTCTTCGTGCTACAAGAGTCAGACTTCCAAATAATCGTGAACAAGCCTTATCCAGATTCAACTCACTTCAGCAAACACTAAAGAACAGGCCTGAGATAAAGGAACATTTCATTGCATTTAGGAAACAGATCTTTGAAAATGATCATGCTGAGCGAGCTCCACCTCTTCTTAAACATGACGAGTGCTGTTATCTGCCTTTCTTTGGAGTAAGCCAAAGCAAATCAGGGTAGTGTTTGATTCCAGTGCCAAGCATCAAGGTGTATCCCTGAATAATGTTCTTCTTACTGGTCCTAACTTAACCATCAACCTTGTAGGAGTACTTATGAGGTTCAGAACAGAGCCAGTTGCCATAACTGCTGACATTGAACAAAAGTTAATTTGCTTTATAGTAAGAGAAGACCACAGGAACTTCCTAAGATTTCTGTGGCACCGTGACAACTACATAAACAATGGAGTGATTGAATACCGCATGAAAGTACATGTACTCGTAAACAGTCCCTCACCTGCTGTAGCAACATATGGTCTAAGAAGGACTGCTCTTCATGGTAAAAAAGAGTACGGTTCAGATGCTTGACACTTCGTTGAGAGAGACTTCTACATGGATGATGGACTCAAATCCTTACCCACAGATAAAGAAGCCATAGACCTGCTCCAAAGGACTCAAGGTATGCTTTCTGAGGCCAACCACAGAGTTCATAAGATTGCCTCAAACAGTGCTGCTGTAAAGAATGCCTTCCAGCCTGGTGATCATGCCACAGGATTTAAAGATTTAAATCTTGGAATGGACATTCCTCCTGTACAGAGAAGTCTGGGTTTACGATGGAATTTATTTACAGACACCTTTGGCTTTCAAGTCAGCTCTGTAGACAAGCCATTCACCAAATGTGGTGTTCTGTCGGTGGTGAACAGTCTATACGATCGACTGGGATTTGCGGCTCCCATCACCATACAAGGTAAATCCTTATTAAGACAGCTATCAGAGACTATTCAAGATTGGGATGCTCCGCTACCAACAGACAAATATTAAAAGTGGGAGTCCTGGAAACAATCTCTACATGCCTTCGATGGAATTGACATACCACACTGCTACACTTCAGCATCCCTTGCTGTAAGCCAGAGAAAGGAGATTTATATCCTCTCAGATACATCCACCGAGTCCATAGAAGCTGTTGCCTACCTCAAGCTAAGAGACTCTCTTAATCAAGCCGAGATAGGGTCTCTGTTTGGCAAAGCTAAGTTAGCACCTAAGCCTGAGCACACAATACCCAGGCTTGAACTTTGTGGGACTGTTCTAGCCATAGAATTTTCAGATTTTATACTGCGTGAGCTAGAAATTCAAATAGATGACATCAAATTCTACACAGACAGCGAAAGTTGTTTTGGGCTACATATACAATCAGACAAAACACTTCTATGCCTATGTCAGCAACCGTGTAGTAAGAATCAGAAACTCCTCAAGGCCTGAACAATGGCATCATGTTCCATCAGAGCATAATCCTGCAGATCATGCCACCAGACCAGTAACTGCCAGTGTCTTCACAAACTCTTCTTTGTTAACAGAACCTGAACTTCTACTGGATCATACAGAAGAAACTACACCTGAGGTCTTCAGTCTTCTAGATCCTGACAACGATCCAGAGATTCGTCCTGAAGCCAATACTTTTTGCCGCTCATCTGAATCCTAACCTCCAAATTGGAGACCTTGTTCTGTTCAAAGACTGGCAAGCCAAAATAACTGAATGGCCCATGGTACTCATTGTAAAGTCCGCCCCTAGTGATGATGGTATGGTAAGTAAAGTAGAGGTGAAGGTTGCCAGACAAGGAACTGTAAAGACTTTCCTCAGACCCATCACAGAATTTGTTTTACTCTTGCCCTTTGGAGTCTGAACTTGCTTGCCTGGGTCCATTTGATTCAGTTTCTACCACAAGAAGAATGTGCCTTGAACTTTAAGTGACAGTTCTTGATGCCTTCTTTAATTGTTGTTGCATATACATGCATGTTATTTTTTGTCTTTCAGGTCTTCAAGACAACTTAAAATTGCACCATTGTTTATTTGCATTGCATAACTACTGATATAACATAGTGGTATTTACAATACCAGACGGGGAGTGTGCTGCTACATGTACTGTCATGTAAATATAATGCTATGCATAGTTATAGTAATGTTTGTATAGATTATTATTATACTGCCATCTTGTGGTTGTTTTGTATATTGCATTATACTTTTCTGTTTTCTAAGTGTGTTCGCTCCCATCTTCTGAGGTAATTTCCCTTTCCTGGTTCACTCTGTGATGTAACTTCCTCTTCCTGGTTCTCCTTTCTCTGTCTCATGAGGAAGAAGATGGCCACTCTTGTTTAGGCCACACACAAACTACTTGCATCCTAGGATACATTACCATTTTTTGACCTGCAGATACCATCTTTCAACCATCTGCCACATTTGTTGTCTGCTGTACCTGCTATTTGCAATAAATCTATGCTTATGGAGGTATCTGTGTCTGGTGAGTTCAAGCTATCTGATAAAGACTGTCTGCTGTGATTATATCTGCTTATACAGGCCAGGCATAGAGGTCCCAACAAGGGATAAGTCACTATTACAACAGTTGGAGTCAGAATACTTTAGATCAGCAAATGACTCTCAAAGTTTATGACTTCTGTTTCACTAATTTGAAACAACATTATAGGTTTATGAAATGATGCAGCAAGACTAGAAATATAATAACAATAGTACCAGCAAAAAAAATGTTTTTAAGATCCTCCCGTGATTTCAACAAGATTGACAAGATCATTGATTGGGATGGCTGTGGGCTACCAGAGCTTGATTTTACAGCTAAAATATTTCCTATTGTACACCCAATGTGGGAGCTGCTAAAATTGCCTGCTATGCAAGTAAGCAAGGATGCTTCTAGCATGCATATGTTTGTGTGAGCTTGTGTGCCCATCAGGTAAAGAAATACCATGCAGCTGTCAGATTTATTTTTATAACGTCCAATCACAATGTGTTTGTAGATATACGCAAGAACTGTAGCTATAATCCCAACAGAGGGTACAGAGGTACAAACTGCTTGTGCCAACATCCACTAGCTATTACATCTGGCTTTTTTCTTGCTGAAGAAATTAGTCAACGGTTGTGATAGTCAATTAATCAATGTGCAGAAGAGTATTAATACTCAAAGCATGACAGGTACCATTTTTTTAAAAATAATTGTTAAAACGACATTGGTTCTTACTTGCCTAAACAGCTCTATGGTGATCCTAGTTTAGCATATGTAGAATATGTAATTTATTTCTACAAATCCTATAACAAAAAGGTGCCACTATAACTGCAATGATCCACGCTGTGGATTATTTGCTGATGCCACTCAGAAAAAGGGCAAATTACATCCAAAACCTATAACCTCACATGTAAGCTCAACATCAAATATACTTAAAACATATCTTTTAAGGTGTTTCTATACTAGCTTTTGTGAAGCCAAAACCAAAATTGTGAATACAAAAAGATAAAATAAAAATAAAATTGAACAATATAAACACAAGTCTGTTTTATCTAAATTCTTGCTCTTATCTCTTCCAAATTATTTTTATTCTCTAATAATTACATTGTGTTAAATGTCCAAATGCATTCACAACCCTTTCGCAACAATAGCAACATTTTATCTTCTTTCACCTGAACAAGCAGAAGTAAATCACTTTTTCCACAGAAAAAAACACTAGCAGGTAAAATTTTATAACAGAAGAGACCTTATTGGTCTCCTCTGCTGGTTTGCCAAAGGAAACCCTATTGGTCTCCCCAGCTGCTGATAAGGCCTGTACTTGTAATCCCACTGGAAAAGTAATATTAAAGATCCAGTTCATTTCTAATTTATTCATATTGTTGTTAATCAAGTACTTAAGAAAGTCACAATCTTGGACCCCTGAAACATGTTGGCTACATCTTTGTTACATTTCACTACAAGCCAAGGAGACCAAGGACCTTCTGGGATGCAGAAGCTGTCTGCCCATGAACCAGATTATTTACATTAACATCAATACTTTATGGTAGCAATACCAGTGATATAACCATATGGATCCAGAACTATTTTTTCCACTTTCCTCAACTTTTTTAAATTCAATAGTGGCTTTCAAATCTGTCCATTGCCATCCACTATCAATCAAAACTGAGGTGGAACAAACAAACAAAGATTTCCCAGCACACTTACCAGTCAGCCTGCAAAACAACCGAATTGATCCTATCTAAAAAGTCACTATAAAACAGAGGGTTTTGCATAAGCTGCAGTGCCCACGTCTTAGCTCCTCTGCCTACTGCAGTCCTAACTCTATGCTTCTCCTTAGTAGTAGCACACAATGTATAGCAATGAATATTAGAGCAGGTGTGCCTGGAGGGAACCCACCCCTCCTTAAAGGCACAGTGGATGCATGTGACACCCAGTGTGCTGGGAAATCTGTTGTTTGTGACATGTGTTGCCTTTCCATGTACATTTTACCGCAAAGGCTAGTTATAGGTTGGGGTGGCTGGCACTTTTTTATTTGCAAGTGTGTGCAAATAAAACTCTCTATTTTAATGTGACTTGTTAGTCAGGGTCAGTTCAGTTGTTTTGCAGGCTGGTTGGTAAGTGTGCTGGGAAATCTTTTGGTTGTTTGTGACAAAACTGAGGTGGACCTGATGGGAGAACTAGCCTTTCAGTTTCCATCAAGCTCTGCCTACCTAGCAATACAAGGCATTTTCCAAATATTGGCATTGCCATATCTGGGCAATGACATCAGCAGAATCCTCAACCCATTGTTCACATTTAGTGTTTTCATCATAGCTTCCAGCACAGATGTACCTCTGTACGCGAGCTCTGAGTTTTTCTTAACTACTGCTAGTTGCCTAATCTATAAACTGGTAGTAATTCTCTGGGAATCTATTACTCATAATGACAGGTTATTAATGTGTCAGTAGTTTGAACTACTTGAATTCCGGATATGTGTCAGTAGTTGTACTCGTGCAAATGCTTGCCTGAATTAAGTACGGATATTCTAAAGGGAACAATGGCCAAAATAGTGTCATTAGAGCTTTATTAACCACTTCTGTTTGGGCGGACGTCATATGACATTGCTACCTTTGAGAAGTGATATCTGAATGGTGCCTGCAGCTGCAGGTACCATTCAGATATTGTTTTTTCAGGAAGCGATTCTGAAAATGATAAAAGTGGTCTTAGCAGTGGATTCGCAGCAAGATCACTTTTATCAGCGGCGGGAGAGGTGCCCCCCTTCTCGCCGCTTTCCGGTCATCTCCACCGCTTACCGGACCCGCCGGCAGCGGCGGAGATGATCCGATCCTCCCCCCAGTGTCCGAGAGCCGAGTGAGTGGCTGAAGCCACTCACTCGGCTCCATAGTACAGCAGGGCGGAGATTACGTCAGAAGTCATATCCGCCCAACGGTCTTAAAGGGCCCATTTTCTTTTTGGGCTGTCATTTTTTTCAGATTTTTTTTTTTTTTGCATTTTAGTGTAAATATGAGATCTGAGGACTTTTTGACCCCAGATCTCATATTTAAGAGGACCTGTCATGCTTTTTTCTATTACAAGGAATGTTTACATTTCTTGTAATAGGAATAAAAGTGATCAATCTAAAAAAAAAAAAAGAACAGTGTAAAAATAAAAAGTAAAAAGTAAAATAAATAATTAAAAAAAAAAAAAAAATTTTAAGCGCCCCGTCCTTGCGAGCTCACCTGCAGAAGCGAACGCATACGTATGTCCCGCCCACATATGAAAACGGTGTTCAAACCACACATGTGAGGTATCGCCCCAATCGTTAGAGTGAGAGCAACAATTTTATCACTAGACCTCCTCTGTAGCTCAAAACTGCTAACCTGTAGAATTTTTTAAAGGTCGTCAATGGAGATTTTTAAGCTGCAAAGTTTGTCGCCATTCCGCGAGCGGACGCAATTTTGAAGCATGACATGTTGGGCATCATTTTACTTGGCGTAACATTATCTTTCACAATATGGAAAAAAATTGGCCTAACTTTACTGTTTTCTTATTTTTAACTAAAAAAACTGAATTTATTTTAAAAAAAGCATGCTTGGAAGACCGTTGCGCAAATACGGTGTGACATAAAGTTTTGCAATGACTGCCATTTTATTCTCTAGGGTGTTAGAAAAAAAAATATAATGTTTGTCGGGTCTAAGTAATTTTATAGCAAAAAAAATGAATCTAAAAAACAGGCCCCTTACTGAGGTGGTTAAACTTTCCTGTTTCTTTTTAAGGGTGACTATACTCACTCCTTCGCTTTATATAGGAAGCACAACTTACCTTTGGACAGCAGCATTGCCAACTTGTGAAAAGGGTAGTATTTGATGGACGAATAGATTTATATTAAAATTTTTAAAGCAGGTTCAGCAACAGTTTTTGTTTTTGTTTTGCAATAAATCTTTTAACTAAACAAATAAAAGTTGACAATTGTAAAAATCCATTGTAGGTTAAGAGTATAAGTTTAATCTAAGTTATAGTAACTTCATGGTATTTAGTCAAAATAATCAAGATAACATCATAGCCAGAGATTTTAAAATTGACTACAAGAGTAAAGGGATCATAGACCTAAATATTCTATATGTTTGGTTAAGTAACCTATTGCTAAGTCTGAACACTGACACATGATGGGTTTGAGTAAGGCTCATGTCAGCAGCAGCAAGAGTATGTGATATCTCCCAGCAGAGTCCCCCTCCCCCCCCAACTGTGTATTCCAGGTTTTGCTGTCCCACCATGGTGGGGGTTGGTGGGTAGAGCAGAAGGGAATCAGTGAACATTCGTTTGCTATTCCTTCCTCCAGTAAATGAACCTGGAAGTGACAAGCATTATGTTACTTCTGGGTTAATTTCCTACCTGGCCAAGGAAACCATTAATCAAGCATGATCTGTGCTTGAATAGCCACAGTGGAGTGCAGATGTGACACTGGGGGCCTAATTGACCCCTGATGCCTCCTTAAAGAGGATCTGTCATCAGCAAACAGAAATAGACTATCAGATAATGGACTGGTCAGCACCCTATGTGCTAGAAATAAAGATCAGTTTAAAACGTTTTAAGCAATAAAGATACATATAACCATTAAAAAATTGCAAAGCCCCCATCTCCACCTAGACGCACACTTGAACATAAACATGAGCTTTGGATATGTCTATGTATCAAAACAACAGCTGAACTACACATATTAAGTATCACCATGCACACCAGAAAGGGAGAGATAACTTTAGGGCCATCGTTCATGACTTAACTGTAAATTGATGACTTTAAAAGGCTTTAAGGCATTTCCTGTGAACAATTTCAGGTACCAAAGTTTCTCACTCTTTCACGCACAAGCAAAATTTTAAAGCTTGACATGTTTGGTAGCTATTTACCCAACATAACCACATCTTTTATATTTTACCAAATATTGGATAATATATAGTACTTGTGTGCACAAAAATTTGCTTTAGAGTATATTTTTTCTAAACATATGGATTTTTCACCAATATCATGCAGCATCACAAATTGCAACTGACAATGTTCTATTCTCCAAAGTCTCTGCTTTCAAAAAATATATAATGTTTTGGGGTAACTAATATTCAGGAATAAAATGTGTATTCAAAAAATTCACAGATTGCTCTGGCAGCGAAATGGTTAAAAGGAGCAATGGCTAAATGTAGGTGAGATAAGTATATCCAAACCTGTTGCTCTAAACCAGCAAAGCATAGGTATGCTTTCAGGTTTGATTTCACGTTTCACTGAGCGGTAACTATTCCTCAGTGTATTTCAGCATTTCAACTGTAAGGAAAGCTTAGTAAGACAGATTCGGACAATACTGGTACTTGTGATAATAGATATAAGAGAACAGTTCCTATTATTAAAAACCTCATTTATTGAGTACTGAGCAAAGCTGGGTGAAGGTGTAGAAGGTAAAATGACCTATTTCTGACTGTAGAAGCAATCTTGTTAAAGCGCTGCCGTAAATCAGTCACATGGTCAGACATATTCTTCACAACAGCACATTTTTTTTAAAAGATGTTTTAGCTGATATACAGGGATGCATTTTCTAACAGTTTAGGAAAGAAATGATAGAGACGTAAACCATGTAATAATTAGTGGATGTAGCTTGGTGATACAAAGTCGTTTTTGTTAGCTGGTCATCCACATAGCTCAAAAAAAAAACACAAAAAAAAACAGAAGATAAAAGGAAAATTAAATTAATAGTTAAGCACATGAAATGTCTGATTTGATATTTAGTAGATTATGAAGAGAGGCAGAGTCAGAGACAGATTGAATAAGGCTAAGTTTAGAGAAACAGTAGAGCTGGCCATACACTATTTAATTTTGTTTAAAGAACGTTCATTTGATTTTATAATTATTAGTAATGTTAAATTGATGCTCAATTATCAACCATAGGGATGACAAAATACTAAGGATCAGGAAAGAAACATTTTGTTGAACAAATTAATTTATAACAGTGAATGTGGTTTTCATAATGGACATTACATTCATTCTAAAATGGAATGTTACTAAAACCCAGGACCCTGAAAACACTGTATCTGGTCTCCCACAGTACACACAACATGGAAATACAATAGCGTTAGTAAATTTAATCTGCTAAATACCCTTTTTATCAGCAGTTAGAGCAGTCTTGTGACTTCTATCAGTGTCTGGTTAAAGGTTGTAGGAGGAGTTTTAATTCTGCCCTGACTCTCCTATCAGGTTTCAGGCCCTGTGCTGATCACATGCACTCTCCCAAAAAAAAAAAAAAAACTCTCTAGCAATACACACCAAACTGAGCATATAAAGCTTGTCCCCTACTCTCCGTTATATCAGGTGATGGTTTGGGGACAGTGGAAGTAGGTGTGGAACAGAGAAGACAGAATCAAACAGCCTTTTTACACAATGCAGAAGATTAACCCCTTAGGTTCCACAGTGAGTATAACAAGCATGCTTTACTGCATATACAGACTGATTTTACTGTTGTGGATTTAAAAGCAAATTATTATTATTTTTATTATTATTACTGTACAGGATTTATATAGCGCCAACAGTTTGAGCAGCGCTTTAAAAAATGAAGGCAGACAGTGCAGTTACATCACAATTTGGTACAAGAGAAATCCGAGGGCCCTGCTCGTTAGAGCTTACAATCTAAGAGGGATGGTCAATTGATACAAAAAGGTAATAGCTGTGGGGGAGGAGCTGATGTAGAAAGTAAGACGGGGTATTAGTTCGAAGCAGGATAGGCTTCTTTAAAGAGAAAGGTTTTCAGGGATCGTCTAAAGATGGATAGATTAGGAGACAGTCTGACAGATTGGGGTAGGGAGTTCCAAAGGATGGGAGAAGCTCTGGTGAAATCCTGGAGGCGAGCATGGAAGGAGGTGACAAGGGAGCTAGAGAGCAAGAGGTCTTGGGAGGACTGAAGAGGGCGGCTTGGTTGGTATTTTGAGACCCAGGTTAGCTGGGGACAGAGTTGTGGATGGCTTTGTAAATTGTTGTTAGTATTTTGAATTTAATTTGTTGAGCGAGAGATAACCAGAGAGTGAATTAGAAGCTTGGTGGTGTCATTGGTTAAAAAGGGGCATATTCTACAGATGTTGCGGAGGCTGAGGTGGCAAGACTTGCACAGGGATTGGATGTGGTCCTGAAAGGGCAGTTCAGAGTCTAGGGTTGCCCCTAGCACCCTGGCATGTGGGGACACACTAATAGTTGTGCCATTGATCTTAACAGAGAAATCAGGGGAAGGGGCACGTGGGGGAGGAAATATCATGAGCTCAGTTTTTGATAGATTCAGTTTGAGGGAGTGCTGTGACTTCCAGGCTGATATGTCTGTTAGTAAAACAGTGATCTGTGAGGAGACTGATCGGGTGAGCTGAGGGATAGAGAGACAGATTTGGGTGTCATCGGCATATAAATGATAGCAGAAGCCATGGGAAGTTATCAGCTGACCCAGGGAGGACGTGTAGATCGAGAATAGTATGTGTCCAAGGACAGAACCTTCGGGGATCCCAATGGTAAGAGGAGTTGGAGAGGAGGAAGTGGAGTTGTTAGTGACACTGAAGGTGCGGTGAGATAAGTAAGAATCGAACCAACAGAGAGCACAGCCATGGAGACGAAGCAAATTGAGTTTTTTGAGGAGGAGGGGGTGATCAACTGTATCAAAGGCAGCAGAGAGGTCCAAGAGTAAGAGTACGGAATCATGACCGTTGGTTTTAGTTGTTAGTAAGTCATTTGTGAGTTTTAGGAGAGCAGTTTCTGTGGAGTGCTGTGGACAAAATCCAGATTGAAGGGGATCAAGAAGGTTATTTTCAGTAAGGTGGTCACTCAGTCACTTGTAGACTAAACATTTAAGGAATTTGGAGGCAAAAGGGAGTAAGGAAATGGGTCTTAGGTTGTTAAGATTGGTGGGGTACAGTGTGGCCTTTTTTGGTATGGGAGTGACTAGTGCATGTTTTAGAGGGTTGGGGAAGATGCCAGTAGAGAGGGAGCGGTTGAAGATATGAGTTAAAAAGTGTAGGATTGACCGTAGAAGGGGTTGGGAGATTTTGTACGTGATCAGTGAGGGTATGGTTTTTTCCGGT
>BLSH010025165.1:1350463-1364403 GCA_018402905.1 Glandirana rugosa | reverse complement strand
GATCTGGGGGGGATACAACCCCCCGGCAGACGAGCGATCCGCGATCGCCGCTGTGCGGGCCCCTGGGGGCCCGCAGTAGCGGCGAGAAGCGGAGGACGTCATGTGATGTCCTCCCGGATCGAGGAGCAGTCCCTGCCGACGTCATTTTACTATGAGTCGGTAGGGAACTGGTTAATGAGATGGGCCTATAATTGCTAACATCCGAGTGATCTTTACCCGGTTTGGGGATGACCGAGACGAAGGCCCTGTTGCCTCGTTCTGCAGCGTGGACCCTGCCCGTAGAGAGTTAAAGAATTTTGTTAAATAAGGAGCAATTATGGGGCCAAAGGTTTTATAATAGCCTGTGGAGAACCCATCAGGGCCAGGTGCTGAGCCCTTCTTTAGGTTTTTGATTACCTCCAGAACTTCAGCTTCGGTGAACGGTTGTTCAAGGGATACTATATGTTCCTCCGAAGGTTTAGGGAGGTTAATGCCATTTAAAAAAGAAGCGAGGAGCGGGGATGAAGCTGTGTTCCCTTATTTATATAGTTTAGCATAAAAACTTTGAAACAGGGCCATCATACGTTGAGGGTTCTGAGTTAGTACACCCAAAGGGTCCCTGATCTTTGGGAAAGAGAAGGACCTGAACCTAAGGGACAACTTGGCAGCCAACTTAGGGCCTATTTGATCTTTTTGCAGATAGAAGTGGGCTTTCGACCATTGAATTTGTTTTTCGGTACTAGTGGTAAGGGCAAGGTTTAAGGTTTAACTGAGCCCTGGAATGGGGGTCGAATTCTTCTTATGAGATCCATCTAACTCGTGGAAAGCCCTCTCTAAATTCTCAATGTTGACCTTCCTCTCCCTTCTAAGCCTGGCAGATAGTTGGATAATCTTGCTCCTTAAGACCCCCTTGTGGGCTGCCCAGAGTGTCGAGGGCGAGACTTCCCCATTATAATTCGTTAGGAAATAGTTCTTGAGTTCCTTTTCTAGCAACGTACAATGGACCGGGTTATTCTAAAGAGTCTCATTCAAATGCCACTGGGGATTCCTACATTGACCTAGATCAGTCCTAATATATATTATAACTAACGAATGGTCTGATAATGGTGAGTATCTTATGTAAGATTTAGAGATCTTTGGGACGGCCGTAGCTGGTACAAAAATATGGTCTATTCTTGCCAAGCTCTTGTGGGGAGCTGAAGACCTAACCCCGATTTGTCGAGCGAGTGATCTAACGCTGTATTGGAGTCTCCTCCCAATATCACCATCCCCTCAAGATGGGGCATGATGAGGTTGAACAAAGAGTGGAGAAATTTGGCTTGGCCCTGGTTTGGAGCGTAGTATGAAATAAAAGTGTACATTAAGCCCTCCAGAGTCCCTTTCAGTAGAATAAACCTGCCCTCCGGGTCCTTCATTTCACTCAGGAGAGTAAAGGCTAAATGTTTAGCGAAGAAGATTCCGACACCTCTAGTCTTGTCTGGTGCGTTCACCAGAAAGAACTGGGGATATTTAGGATGTATAAACTTTGGGTTATACCGATCAGGGAAGTGAGTTTCTTGAAGCAGTAGCACGTCCAGGTGCTGGGAGTGGGCAAGTGTAAAATATTTTTTCCTCTTCACGGGGGAATTAAAGCCCTGGACATTGTGAGTTGCTATTCTTAGAGAAGTTGGGGGATTAGAGGACATAGTCATTGTTCGAGTGTTGAAGATTATGCATCACTGAGTGAGGGCTTACCTGAATCCGGAGGCCTGGAGGAAGAAGGTTGCCTAGCAGGGAGATTGACTTCTCCAAAGCTGGGCTTCTCTGGTGCCTGAAAAGAAACAAAAGGAACAGGAAGAAAAAGAGCAGATGGAACATAGAATAGAGAGTGAGAACAAAGAACACAAGCACAACCTCGCCGCAAACCCCCTCAGGATCCTGACATTGGGGGGTATAAGAATCGCCCCCAATCTCAGGATATGGCAACAACTAATCTGCCAGCTCGGCAGAATTACAACTGACCAAGGGAATACCAACATTTGGAACCCCAAGCCAGGGGGAGGAGCATGACATCCATCCCGGCCATTACTTCCGACCCAGAACCTGTAAGGAAAGCGGAGGATTCCCTGGAAACAAAAGACCCATTAGAGATGATACCAGTAATTCCAATAGGTCCCGGTGCCCGCAATATCACAAATTAAGAACAATTTTAGAGGTCCCTTTTGGGAAAGTTTTATATTGGCATCAAGTTCTACTTAAAGCAGATCATCCCAAACCAATAGGGACTGCCAGCAATAACACGAACAAAAACACTAAAAAGGAGAACAGGTAATAATATGCGACAATGCCAGACTGAAGAGCCCGCTGACGGCCCCCCCGTCCCACCCCCCCCAAAAAAGAAAAAACCTGGGTTGGGAGAGGAGGGTGTGGGAAATAGAGCTAACCATAGGCCGCCCCAGCAAAGCATTGTATATAACACAAACAAATCATCCAAACTGGAGAGATGGACACTTTTTAGTTGGGAGACTTAAATGCCACTGAAAATACGAGACAGCATTAGGGCATACTGGTTTGAGACTCAAGGAGGATTGGAGTCTTTGGCCCGTTTGGGTTGCTGTTTCCGCCAGATTGGGAGAACTGGGCTCTGGGGAGTGGGCCGCTTGAATGGGCCTTAATTCTTGTGATGCAAAGTAGAGGAGGCATCAAGGGAGATGAGGTTAAGTCTAACCAGCAATTGTTCCCCATCCTGAAAGGAAGAGAATCCGTAAGTTTTGCTTTTGTAGACAAAGGACAATCGGAACAGAAATGACCACCAGTATTTAATGGTTGACTTAGAAAGGACTCCCAGCAGGGGCTTCAGTGTTCTTCTCTTTTGGATGGTGGTGGGTGACAGGTCTGTGAAAACTTGAATGGAGTGACCTTGTATGGAAAGATTAGGGGCGTTCCTAGAAACCTTCATGATCTCCTCTTTTACGCTGTAAAAATGAGGTTTCACCACAATGTCTCTAGGTAATCCATCGGAACGTGGAGGATGGAGTGCTCGGTGGACTCTGTCAAGCTCCAAACGATGTTCAGGGATGCCTGGAATGATTTCTTTGAAAAAGTTACGCACTGCAACCCGGACATCAGTAACAGTCTCAGGGAGCCCCCTAATCTGCAGATTATAGCGTCTGGAATGATTTTCCAGATCGTCTATTTTGGACAATGCTAAGTACAATTGGTCTTGTAGGTCTTGGATACGTGCCATGTTCTTGTTGATTCTGGCCACTGATTGGTCAGTTTTATGTTCTATTGCATCAATCCGAGCTCCCAGGCTTTGTAGATCAGCTTGAATGACAGATGTAATTTGGGTAGCTGTTTGGGCTAAGCCCTTGGAGAGCATTTTGGAGAAAACCTCCATCATCATCTGGACGTCAGAGTGAAGTGCTGGGGATTGAGAACCCAAAGAACCAACCTGATTATTGCCAGAGGCCTGCTCCTTGAGAGGTGTAGTAATAAGTTCATCCAGAGTCCGTTCCAGAAGGGAGATAGTGGATGCTGGTGAGAGTACCTGGCCCGTGAGTTGAGCTCCTGGTAGGGGCCCTGGAGAGGAGAGTACCTGAGAGCCTCCGTCTGAGCCAGCTTCCATGTCCTCATTGTCCCCTGCCACTTGTTGAGCCCCTGCAGACACTAGGGGGCGTTTCATGAAAGCCCGGTTGTCGGGATAACTCCCTTCTGACTGCCCCTGACTGCATAAGTCCAGAACAGTGGAAAGCCCCTTTCAGGTCACTGGAATATGTTCTCCCTTTATAGCTAGCTGTGGCCTTATCTGGGCCTGGAAAAGTGTCCAGAAGTTTTCCCCTTGAGAGAAGTCCAATCTGTCTAGGACCTAGCCCTGATGAGCCCACCAGTATTCATAAATGGTAAGACAGGGCCACCTCTCCACCTGCCAACTGTGCTGTGATGTATAATTTAATGTGTAGGCCCAAGCCGCGGCCTCAAGTAGCTGGCTGGGGCCGTAATCGGGAGTAGGCCTCTGGGTAAAGCCAGCTGGGCCCCTTGCTTCTGGGGGGAGGCCCCCTCTTGTTAATGCTGCACTTGTGGTGTCTGAGCCCCCCCAAGAAGCCCCCGGGGACGAGACCACCCTAGACCATGCCCTCCTGTCTTGCGGTGCTGCTAGTAGGCCCAAGCTGCGGCCTCGCGTACCTAGCAGGGGCCGGGCGCGGGACCTTCGGTGGACCGGGTGGGACGACGCTGCCCTGGGAGGTATCTTCCAGGATACACCACCTCCTGGGGCACCAGTGGAGGGACTGACCGGCTCCTTAACTTGCTGCGTCGGGTCGGGAATGCCGGGGCGAACCGGAGCTCCAGGATTAAGCGTCCATCGCCGGGGCACCGCCCATGCGCACTCAGCTTTAAGGTACTTCAAGGTACTAACCTCTGCTGCACATGTCATGTCAGAGTTGACCTTCACTGCTGCAGGGGGGGGTGTGCAGTGATTTGGGTGCACGGTGCTTTCCCAGTTTTTTTGTTTTCAAAAGATGCGGTGAGGTGCTGCAACAAAGAGGCAGCTCTTGAAGAGGCTGACAACAGCAACTGCCTGATGCAGCCTAATCATTCCAAGATAAATGTTATAATCTAAAAAAATGCCCAGCAGCAGGAACATTTAAAATAGCACTTTTAGGTCCAGATTTACAACAGCCAAAGAGCAAGGTTGTGGTTTTACTGCAAGAATTTAAAGACTGCAGGGGACACAGCAGTGCAAAATTGGCCAGCAGAAGGACAATTTTAAATGGGCATTTTAAGCCCAAATTTAATACAAAGAGCACAAATATGTTTCCTGACAGACTTGATGGCAGCATATGCTTGGGTTTAGTCCAGCCTCCTCTCCTACCCTGTAGGACCCCACTCCCATAAATCTTTGCTTCGAGCCAGCAGGTGTTCTTTTTTTGTCCTCCCCGAAGGAGCTTAATGGTGGATTGTTCCTACCCGGAAGATATCGTCCATGATGGCAAACCGCGACCAAGGGTTCAACAACAAACTAGCAAAATATTACTCGAGATTCTGAGACCCCCAGGCCTTTGGGGTGGATGTGCTCATGGAGTACTGGAAGCTTTGCAGGGCCTATGCCTTTCCTCCGGTTCCGGTTATTCTCCAATTCCTGCAGAGACTGAGGATAGAAGAGGTGGAGGAAGTGGCAATAATCCCATACTGGCCCAACAGTGACGGTGGTCTCTTCTGTTGATGCTACTCAGTTTCCGGGATCTGATCCCTCTGCCTCTCAGACCAGACTTACTGTCTCAGGGCTCTGCCCTACATCCATGCCCAGCTCACCTGCACGTGAAGGCCTTCTTGAGAGGAGAAGGCTGGAGGCCTTAGGCTGTCCAGAGGAAGTCATCCCCATACTCTTAAACGCTAGGAGGAAGAGCACTAAAGAGTCTACAAAATAATCTGGTCAAATTTCTCAGACCATATGTCCTCCAGAGCCAATCCTTGCAGTGCCCCAGCAGTTCAAGACTATCTGAGCTTCTTATAGTCAGGCTTAGATTTGGCCCTGTCAGTCAGCTCTCTCCAGGTGCAGGTCTCGGCTATATCAGCGCTCACTGCAGTGTCTTGGGCCAAGCATGAGCTTATCCATCAGTTCTTCAAAGGGGCAGTGAGACTCAGGCCCCAGAGGAAGCCAGGATTCCCAAAATGGGATCTCCCATTGGTTCTTGATTTCTTCTCAGAGCCTAGCAAGCCACTCTCAGAAGTGTCTCAACGTGTTGGGCAGCCTCACGGCACGTCGCCCCCAAAGTGATCTGCAGGTCGGCCTCCTGTTCTTCAATCAACACATTTATGACCCATTATTGTGTTAAACCAGCTGTCATGGAGTCTGTCAAGAAAACGGAAAGTTGTCTATCAAATACTTACCGTAATTTTCCTTTCCTGATTGACACATGGCGTTTTTGCCGCATACACACTGCATTGGGTATATCTAGTCAACTTGATGGAAATTAACCCTTTTCTTGTTTATTCTGCTGCCAAGAACCTCTACGGCAAAATCTCATTCCTATCCTGCCCTGACACAGACACCTCTATCTACAACAGTTCACTGTCATCCTTCCTGGACACACTTACTCCCCCTCATGCAGAATCAAGCCGAGACTATTTCAACTTTGGCAAACAGATGACAGCAGAAGTATCAAGAGAGATAGCTATGCTCTTGGGTGAATATGGTGTAAACTAAATCCCTGAAAGACTTCACCACATACAATCAAATTCAGCTGCTAGACTCTTCCACCTTACCAACTGTTCAGTGGCCACTACTTGCTCTGCCAATCCCTCAATTTGCTTTCATCAGCCCAGGGTGTAAGATTAAAAAAACAAACAAACAAGACTGTCACTCTTTTCTCCTTTGGACAACCTGTTGTATTCAGACACCTGTTCTTCTCTGTCCCTGTCTCTAACCTTACTAGTAATTTTGTAATATGGGATACCAGATAGGAGGGCTCAGTCTCCTCCGATAGATTAAAGATTTCCATGGTTGTGTTGACCATAGCAGGTTATTTGAGAGTTGTCAGTTACCCTGACACTCTAACGCTCCAGTAGGAGGACGGGGACTTGGACCCTCCTGGGCCCAGGTACACCTGTCCTCGCTTTCGTGGTTCCCTCCCCTAGAGAGGAGGGGCTCAGGGTCCCCACACCTGGTCTAGTCGTGGTGCCCAAGTCACGCCCACAGTTTGTTCCCAATAATGTGGGCAGACGATGGCTCTGAGGACCCCCAGGGCGGGGCCCTCTCATCAGCTCTTCGTCATGCTAATAAAGAACCTAAGGAATCCTGGGTGTTTTAGGACCACCACCCGGGCACTCCACCACATCGAACTAGGGATCTCCGGCTCCCCCTGTTAAAAATTTGCTATACCTTTTCAGCTACTTGATAACTTCCCAGACCGATTAAGATGTTCCTCCTTTTGATTTTTTACCGAAATATATATTCATTCAATTCTCTATGGTCTGTTTACTGTACATTTACTCTGTTTCCAATATCATTTGTACAAAAGTGAATTTCCCCGAAGAGAAGGGACTTTAAATAGGTCACCAACCACATAAACTTATATAAAAATATATTTTATTTTACGTATAAAGTGCATCAATTCAATCTACAAAGAAGAAGCAAATTTCATGTACAATAAATTCCAGTTAACACTGCACAAATGCTGCCTTGTTGATGTATTGCTCACAAGAGCATGACTGAAAGTCCGTTGTCCGCAAGGTGGAATGCGGCTGCCCTCTGCGTTGGAATGCGGTTACCCAACACATGCGTTTCGGAGCATGAAAAAGCCCTTCATCAGGGGTGGCTGTACAATGGGTTGCGGCAAGTAACTGTATATTATATTGAAAGGTCCTTCTCTAAGGAGGGTAAAGAAGACAAGAAACAAAAAAACAAAAAACATAATAGTATAGTATAGACCATAATGTGACCAAATAACATAGTGCATAATAGTGTATTGCATAGGGCAACTGTTTATACAAAGATCATCTCTTTATGGGAAACATATATCGTTGGGATTTGCACCATATTTGGATGTTCACAAATTACCTGGATATAGTTGGTATCAAAAATGTCCCACATTCGGTGGGGGAGAAACATAAATTTCACAGCGTTATCGTCGGGTGGACAAGTCAACCTAAGGGGCATGGATAATAAATAAAATAAAATAAAATAAAATAAAAAGTGATAAAAAATATATATAAAAAAAAAAAACCCTCATATGGTGCCTCCCCATGTGCTATAAACACATCCAGACACATGCAGATACTCACCATCTACGGTTCTTTAGAAAAAATAGAATGTTTTTAAGGAGGGGTGGAAAATCAGATAAGGAGAGGCATGTGGATATATGTATATATATTCCTCTTGTTCTTGTGTATGGTAGACCGAGGGATTTGCCTGCGGTCCCCTATAGGTGTCTCTCTCTGCCAACCCCTCGGCTCTGCAAGATGAATATGCAAACAGGGGAGGAGGTAAGAATAAATATAAAGAAAAAGGAAAAAAGAAAGGAAAAACAAGAAAAAGAGGAAACAAAAGTGTAGTAGAGGGGTGGGGTAATGACATATCATTTCCACAAGTAAAACAAAACAGAACAGAGTATCACAATCCCCCTGAGTAGCCCTCAGGGTCAGGGGAGGGAAAAGGGAGAGGGAAGGGGGAGGGGGAAAAAAGGGGGAAAAAACCGCCACATCTGTAATAGGTGTAGATGCCAAATACAGCACAGACCAAATAGATCAGGTCACCATGCCGCAAAGAAAAGGGACAGGGACATAGATAATGTCATAAGACTGTGATACACATTGATCGTTTAGGACAGACATTTCAATGAAAAAGCAAGTGGAAAGGAGAATATAGGATCAGAGCTTGGCTCAGAAAGCCGTAAACAGAAGAGATGGATACCTAGGTTTTAGTGCGATCGTCCTGTCTGTCCCCCGCTCAAGTAGTGTCTGCACTGGCACTCGCTTAGACCGGGTTATATAGCGTCATCCCTCCACGTGTGGATGACGCACCTGGCGGGGCTCACATGGATGCCTGCACGTCAGGATATCTTCCGGGTTCTGCAGCACAGATCTGACGTAAAGAAGATCCGACCGCCCACATCCCTCAGTCAATGCGTCTCCGGACCAACGGCACACGCCCACCGCCCACAGGACCGGAACGCAAAACAACACGCCCCACAGCCACCCAGGGCATCCCCCGCCGCCGGGGGCACAAAAGCAGCACACGGGGACCCAACACATCCAGGGCGAGAGTGAACACAAACCAATCCACCTCCGCAAAGCAAACTACGTGAGGGAGATATATATTGGTGTACAGTATATAGTAAGAGATGTGGATGTAAGGGATGTAGAGAAAAAAAAAAAAACTAGGCTAGACAGTCCACCCGACAGCAATACCCAAAGATCAATGAGAGTGGTTAACCCCCAATCCACCACACCAAAATTCCACAATTTGAGGAGAGTCTCAGTGGGGGACCATAATCAACTGTTCATGCCAATAGGGTGCAATCACAACAACGTACAGTTCAACCCATATATACATGTTCATTCCAACACTAAGTACATCCTATATTTGCCATATCCCCATTACCAAGTCCAATCAGATGTTTGTCCAAAATACCACACCAAGCACTAGACCTGTAAAGGGCATACTTCAGCCATGGCCCTCCCATGTCCCAGATATAAAACCCTTCAGGAAGGGGCGATAGCTTATCACACTATTGAGGCCCGGTGGCATAGTGGCATTCAAGGTCACTATCCAGCGGGTCTCCCTCTGTAACAAAGTCTTGTCCCAATCCCCTCCTTGGTTGTTGGGATGGACCCGGTCTAGTATGAGAAATTCTATTCTGGGGGAGCCATTGACATGGTGGTCTCTTATGTGTCTGCCCAATGGAGTATCAGGATTACATGTTTTTATGGCTGTCATGTGTCTGGAGGCTCTCCTGTGGAATTCCTGTGTGGTCTTTCCCACATAGAAGGCCCCACAGGCACAAGTGAGTAGGTAGACTACACCAGCTGTGGCGCAGTTGGCAAAGTGCCTTGGTCTGTACCACTGACCATTAGGTAATCTTGTGCGAGCTTTGATGTTCATATGGTGACAGATCCTGCAACCCCCACATCTAAAGGTGCCTCTGCGTTTGCAGGGGTCATCCCTAAATTCCCCTGTGTATTCGCTGTGTACGAGATAATCTCTCAGTGATCTAGAGCGTCGAAAGGTAATCGGGGGTTTATTGGGGAGGAGGGGCGCCAAAGTAGGATCCATAGTGAGATCTGACCAGAATTGTGTTAAAACCTGTCTAATTTTCCGATGATGTTTTGTATCTTTCATTATTGTCCTCACCTGATTTAAAGGTGTGCCCAGCTTGGCCCTTCCTTCCCTATTGTCTACTTTGCCGAAGATCAGTTGTTTTCCCATTATGCCTTTGGCGCCTTTGTATGCCTTTTTGAGACACGTATTAGAGTATCCTCTCGATTGGAGTCTGCGTCTAAGTTTGACTGCTTCGATTTCAAACATTTCGTCAGCGGTAAAATTCCTGCGCACCCGCAGGTATTGTCCATATGGAATGGACTTTACTAAAGACTTGGGATGTGAACTTGTCGCATGCAGGATGGTGTTGCCTGCAGTGTCCGTTCGGTAAAGAGTGCTCATGAGTCTACCCGTTTCATCCTTGAGAATAATTACATCAAGGAAGGTCAGGGCTGAAGGGTCCGCTGTCATCGTGAACCTAAAATTAAATGTGTTATGGTTCATGGCCGCCAGGCATTGATCTTGTACCTGTCCAAACAAGGAATATGTCATCTATGAACCTGTGCCATATTAGTATATGGCTGGTAAAGTTAGACAGGGAGTCCTCTGACATGAAGGAGCCCTCCCATTCCCCCAGGTACAGGTTGGCATAGGACGGGGCACAGCATGTCCCCATCGCTACCCCCTGCACCTGGAGGAATAGGGACCCGTCAAAGGTGAAGATGTTCCGCATCAAGATATATTCGAGGGATGATGATATAAAATCATGTAACTTCCCATCATCACAGTGGGACTGGGAAAGGAAGTGTCTAATTGCCCGTATTCCCTCCTCATGTGGAATAGAGCTGTAGAGTGCCTCCACGTCCACTGAGACCAAAATGGCCCCAGGTGGTACGTGGAGGCCATCCAAGCTCTGGAGGAGGTGGGCCGTATCTCTGATGTAGGAGGGCAAATTCGTCACGAGTGGGCATAGTTGTTCGTCCACATATCTGCTTAAATTTTCGGAGATACTTCCTCTGCCTGAAAAGATAGGTCTCCCTGGGGGTTCCTTCAGGTCCTTATGGACCTTCGGGAGACTGTAGAAGGTTGGAACTCTCGGGAATTTGATACATACAAAATCCCAAGTATACTTGTTGATAGTATTCTCCAGATAAGCCGGATCCACAAGTAGGTAAATCTCCTTGTAGAATTTGTCTATACAGGACAGTGATATTGATTTATACCAGTCCGGGTGCCGGAGAATCCTAAGGCACATGGCCTTGTACTGGTGATTATTCATCATTACAACGTTCCCCCCTTTGTCCGAGGGTTTTATTGTAAGCTGATGTTGGTCAGTCAGTACTTTTAGTGTATTCCGCTCCTCGCGTGACAGATTGTCTCTGCAACGCTGCTTTTTGAATTGGTTCAGTCCGTGTGTGGTCATAGCCACAAAGGCTCTGATGCTAGGATTTAAATTCAAAGAAGGGAACCTACTCGATTTGTGTCATAGTGTGGAAGTACCCAATCTCGGAGTTATGAGGGTAGGTGTAACAGTATTTAGGGGGAGGCCAATATTCAGTGAATCATCCAGATCACCTTGTTCATCCAAAAGATCCGTAAGCTCCTCTATTGCCTGCTTTTCCTTAGGGGTTAGGTTCCTTGCAAACAGCTGTATGTCCTTGTTGATTTCGAAAATATCAGTTTCAGCATCCAGGCAGAAGGTCAGACCCTTGGAAAGGAGACCGGCCTCCTACTCGGACAATGTGTAATCCGAAAGATTGATCACACTTAGGCCCACACCTTCCCCAAGTTCAGAATGTGAAGTGAATGGCCATTTTGCATCAGAGGGTCCCTCCCTGTGTGTGCCATTATCAGTGCTCTGTTTGCTATGCCCAGAGGGGCCACCACGTGAGTTACCTGTCCTCTTAGAGTGATCTAGACCCGTCACCTGTGTAGAAGGTTTGTTCATGACTGAAGATTCCGTGATGTGTTTCTTATTGGAGTGATTTGTGGAGCTCGGAGAGCGCCATTTGTTTTTTTGAGATCCTTTCCGTCCCTGTGAAACCTGTGAGGCAGAAGAAGACACAGAATTCAAAGATGAGTTAGACCCCATTGTATTTCTACCCCGGGCTCTCAATTTCCCGGATCTCCCATTGTATCGTGATTGGGTATTTTGTTGCCACCGGTAGGCCTTACCCTCTCTGAATGCCATCTTGTCCCTCCAAAATTTACGTTCCTTGATGGTTACGGTTATGGTTTCCCTAACTGATTGATCGATACCGATCTGTATATTCTCTTCGTGTTCTCTATAACTGGGAAATTGTTTAAAACCTTCCAGTTGTACATACACCTCATCTATCTCCCTGTCAATTACTGAGATTCTTTTTTGATATTCATCTACTAGGAGTTTCATCATGGTTTTTGTGCATTGCTGGAGGTTGCTTTCCCATCTTTTTTTGAATAATTCATCCATGTTCTCGAGTGTGGGGAATATTTGGATTCTCAATCCGAGAGGATTTATATCCTCGCGGATATAGTGCTCGAATGTCTCAATGTGCCAAGACATGGCCATTTTTCTTTCTACCAATTTTTTTAGAGTGGAGAAAATTGAAGTAATTTCTGACTCCTGTGCCTCCTTTCTTCCATGATCCCTATATTTAGTCATATATGACTCAAATTCCTTGCTTTTGAACATCCTGTCCCAGGGAGGGATGATCAATGAGAAATATTGGAATGGTGGTCACAAAAAAAAAAAAAAAAAACCCTCCAAACTAGCCGAAGAACATTAAATTATAATTTCATTGTATTAGAACAAGTGATGACAAATACTATAAAAAGCGTTATGCTCAAACATATTGAAGTATCTTACCCAAGCATCCTAGAGATTGTACGGTTAAAAGTTTGGCCAAGGGATAGAAAAAAAAAAAAAAGTTTGGCCAAGGGGGATTAAGGGTATTTGCTACCCACAATGGATTTGTATAGTGGACCGTGCAATCTATAGGATATAATGTGGTGGTGTCCTCATCCCAGTAATCGATACAAAAGTGAATTTCCCCCAAGAGAAGGGACTTTAAATAGGTCACCAACCACATAAACTTATATAAAATATATTTTATTTTACGTATAAAGTGCATCAATTCAATCTACAAAGAAGAAGCAAATTGCATGTACAATAAATTCCAGTAAACACTGCACAAATGTTGCCTTGTTGATGTATTGCTCACAAGAGCATGACTGAAAGTCCGTTGTCCGCAAGGTGGAATGCGGCTGCCCTCTGCGTTGGAATGCGGTTACCCAACACATGCGATGAAAAAGCCCTTCATCAGGGGTGGCTGTACAATGGGTTGCGGCAAGTAACTGTATATTGTATTGAAAAGTCCTTCTCTAAGGAGGGTAAAGAAGACAAGAAACAAAAAAACAAAAAACATAATAGTATAGTAGACCATAATGTGACCAAATAACATAGTGCATAATAGAGTATTGCATAGGGCAACTGTTTATACAAAGATCATCTCTTTATGGGAAACATATATCGTTGGGATTTGCACCATATTTGGATGTTCACAAATTACCTGTATATAGTTGGTATCAAAAATGTCCCACATTCAGTGGAGGGGAAACATACATTTCACGGCGTTATCGTCGGTTGGACAAGTCAACCTAAGGGGCATGGATAAAAAATAATAAATAAAATAAAATAAAATAACAAGTGATAAAAAATATATAAAGAAAAAAAAAGCCCTCATATGATGCCTCCCCATGTGCTATAAACACATCCAGACACATGCAGATACTCACCATCTACTGTTCTTTAGAAAAAATCTGGGATCTGTCGCCATATGAACATCAAAGCTCGCACAAGATTACCTAATGGTCAGTGGTACAGACCAAGGCACTTTGCCAACTGCGCCACAGCTGGTGTAGTCTACCTACTCACTTGTGCCTGGACATGGTGACTGGTAATCCATTAGAACACGCTCGAAACTACAAGTATACCGCTGTCTAGGGTCTAAAAAAGATTTCTTGTCATCTACCACTCATAGACGTACACAGACCTACACAAATATCGTGTACCCCTCCGTAGTATACTCCCGAAAAAAAAAGAAATATATAAAAAATAGTGAACAATAAAATAAAATAAAATAAATAATAAAAAATAGGTACGGGGAATCCAACTGAACAGGTTGGCTGCTATTGCGGCACTTTACATACAAAGGGGAGGTGACTTACACCCTGTAAAAAC
>BLSH010025165.1:1318925-1334830 GCA_018402905.1 Glandirana rugosa | reverse complement strand
TCAATTTTCAATGATTTGCACCATAGCTTGTAGACTCTATAACTTTCACACAGACCAAATAATATACACAAATTTGGGTTATTTTTACCAAAGATAGGTAGCAGTATAGGTTTTGGCCAAAATTTATGGACAAAAATTACTTATTTGCAAAATTTTATCACAGAAACTAAAAAAAATTGTTTTTTTTTCAAAATTTTCACACTTTTTTCAATTATATCGCAAAAAATAAAAAACCCAGAGCTTCTTAAATACCACCAAAAGAAAGCTCTATTTGTGTGAAAAAAAATGACACAAATTTTGTTTGGGTGCAGTGTAGCATGAGAGAGTAATTGAGATTCAAAGTGTGAGAGCGCTGAAAGCTGAAAATTGGTCTGGGCAGGAAGGGGGTATAAACGTCCTGTATTCAAGTGGTTAAACTGGCAGTAACGCACACAAAACTATATGGCGTTAAACTGGCAGTAACGCACAGAGAACTATATGGCGCTAAACTCGGAGTAACACACAGAACTATATGGCGTTAAACTGGCAGTAACGCACACAGAACTATATAGCAGTAAACTTGCAGTAATGCACAAAACTATATGGCATTAAACTGGCAGTGACGCATACAAAACTATATGGCGTTAAACTGGCAGTAACGCACACAGAACTATATGGCGTTAAACTGGCAGTGATGCACACAGAACTATATGGCATTAAGCTTGCAGTAATGCACAAAACTATGTGATGTTAAACTGGCAGTAACACACACAGAACTATATGGCCTTAAACTGGCAGTAACGCACAAAACTATATGGCGTTAACCTGCCAGTAACGCATACAAAACTATGTGGCATTAAACTGGCAGTAACACACACAGAACTATATGGCATTAAACTGGCAGTAACGCACACATAACTATATGGCATTAAACTGGCAGGAACGCACACAGAATTATATGGCGCTAAACTGTCAGTAATGCACACAGAACTATATAGCGTTAAACTTGCAGTAACGAACAAAACTATATGGCATTAAACTGGCAGTAACGCATACAAAACTATATGGCGCTACACAGACACAGTTCACGGATGCACTATAATATACTGCAATATAATGCGTCAAATGTACAGTGACAGACAGAACTATATGGTGTTAAACTTGCAGTAACACACAAACTATATGGCGTTAAACTGGCAGTAACGCACACAAATCTATATGGCGTTAAACTGGCAGTAACGCACACAGAACTATATGGTGTTAAACTGGTAGTAACGCACACAGAATTATATAGCAGTAAACTTGCAGTAATGCACAAAACTATATGGCATTAAACTGGCAGTGACGATACAAAACTATATGGCGTTAAACTGGCAGTAACGCATACAAAACTATATGGCGTTAAACTGGCAGTAACGCACACAAAACTATATGGCGTTAAGCTAGCAGTAATGCACAAAACTATATGGGGTTAATCTGGCAGTAACGCACACAAAACTATATGGCGTTAAACTGGCAGTAATGCACACAGAACTATATGGCATTAAGCTTGCAGTAATGCACAAAACTAAGTGATGTTAAACTGGCAGTAACGCACACAGAACTATATGGCCTTAAACTGGCAGTAACGCACAAAACGATATGGCGTTAACCTGGCAATAACGCATACAAAACTATGTGGCATTAAACCGGCAGTAACACACAGAACTATATAGCGTTAAACTGGCAGTAACACACACAGAACTATATGGCATTAAACTGGCAGTAACGCACACATAACTATATGGCATTAAACTGGCAGGAACACACACAGAATTATATGGCGCTAAACTGTCAGTAATGCACACAGAAATATATAGCGTTAAACTTGCAGTAACGCACAAAACTATATGGCATTAAACTGGCAGTAACGCATACAAAACTATATGGCGCTAGACAGACACAGTTCACGGATGCACTATAATATACTGCAATATAATGCATCAAATGTACAGTGACAGACAGAACTATATGGTGTTAAACTTGCAGTAACACACAAAACTATATGGCATTAAACTGGCAGTAACGCACACAAATCTATATGGCGTTAAACTGGCAGTAACGCACACAGAACTATATGGTGTTAAACTGGTAGTAACGCACACAGAACTATATAGCATTAAACTTGCAGTAACACACAAAACTATAAGGCATTAAACTGGCAGTAACGCATACAAAACTATATGGCGTTAAACTGGCAGTAACGCACACAGAACTATATGGCGTTAAGCTAGCAGTAAAGCACAAAACTATATGGCATTAACCTGGCAGTAACGCACACAGAACTATATGGCGTTAAACTGGCAGTAACGCACAAAACTTTATGGCGTTAACCTAGCAGTAACCCACATAAAACTATCTGGCATTAAACTGGCAGTAACGCACAGAGAACTATATGGCACTAAACTTGGAGTAACACACAAAACTATATGGCGTTAAACTGGCAGTAACGCAGAAAACTATTTTTAACGTTAACCTGGCAGTAATGCACACAAAACTATATGACATTAAACTGGCAGTAACACACACAGAACTATATGGCGTTAAACTGGCAGTAACGCACACAGAACAATATAGCGTTAAACTTGCAGTAATGCACAAAACTATATGGCGTTCAACTGGCAGTAACACACACAAAACTATATAGTATTAAACTGACAGCAGTGCACACAAAACTATATGGTGTTAAACTGGCAGTAACGCACACAAAACTATATGCTGGTTAAACTGGCAGTAATGCACACAGAACTGAATGGGGTTAAACTGGCAGTAACACACAGAACTATATGGCGTTAAACTGGCAGTAACATACACAGAAGTAAATGGCGTTAAACTTGCAGTAACGCAATCAAATATACAGTGTTCAACCATCACTACACTGACGCTATCTGAACTGTGCCTACTCTAGCTATACACTAATGTAAAGATTAGTGACACGGTCTCACTACACTACACTGAAACTATCTGAGTTGTCCCTACTCTAGCTGCACACTATGCAAATCTGAATGATGGTCCTCCTCACTACACTCACACTATCCCTAGACTGACACTAAACTAATATTCTACACTGACAAGTGAAGCACAATAGCACAGTATAGCACACTAACTAACTAATAGCACTGAACAGAGCCCTGTTCTATCTCTCTCCACGCCGAAATCACACTGAAAATGGCTGCCAAGAATACTTTTATACTGTGGGGTGGGAATGAGCCGTGATTGGATAAAGTCATGATGACAGTGTCCAATCATGACTCTGACAGTGCTCTGTGTCCTGATTGGTTGAAGTTTTCACTGCTTCAACCAATCAGGGCTTGCAATGCACTGTTCAGCCCCGCAATGCATTATGGTCAGTTCGGGGGGCAGAACAAACGGTCGAACGTCCCGTTTGTTCAGCTGTTCTTCAAACGTCCGAACAACAAAAGCACAAAACAAATTGTTCAAATATGCTATATGTGTTTTTTCATGTAACTGTTTGGCTGGAGTTCTGATTTAACTAGTTCCACACTGCCTACCGCATATTTACGGCGGCAGCGTGGACGCTGTCCGCGTATCGCCGTAAAAAGGCGGTGATCTATGAATGGCCACTAGGGGGCACGCGCGCGCGCCCGCCGCACTCCTGAGGAGTGTGCCTGCGGCCACAGGCAAAGAACGGGGAACCGCCGATGTAAACACGGTGGTTCCCCATTCTGACAGTGCGGGCATGGGTGATCTACTGATCCCTATCACTGGGATCAGTTAGATCTCTCATGCCCATGGTAGCCAACCCCCCCACAGTAAGAACACACCCAGGGAACATAGTTAACCCCTAGAACTTCCCCTGCAGGTTAACCCCTTCACTGCCAATGACATTTACACAGTAATCAGTGGACATTTATATTTCTGATCGCTGAATAAATGTCATTGGTCCCAAAAAACCCCAGAAATTAATTCTCACCATCCGTAAACGCGGCAATTTTTGCGCAAACCAATCAATAAACGCTGATTGCGATTTTTTTATCACAAATATGAGGAAGAATATAAATCGGCCAAAACCGGTGAAAAAAATGTTTTTTATATTTTTTTTTGATTTGAATTTTAGCAAAAAGTAAGAAATGTGTGTTTTTTTGCAAAATGGTCACTCTTCTTTTGATTATAGCGGCAATCAGGAATGATGCAGAGGTGATCAAATACCACCAAAAGAAAGCTCTATTTGTGGGGAAAAAAGTACGCAAATTTTGTTTGGGTTCAACATCGCACGACCGTGCAATTGTCAGTTAAAGCGACGCAGTGCAGAAACGCAAAAAGTGCTCTGGTCCTAACCTGGGAAATTCTTACGGAGGTGAAGTGGTTAAACAGTAGGTTACAATCTGTTTGTCAACCTATCTATGTAGTCTGTAAGTTATATGATTCCATTTGAGTAATTTTGTTTCAATGGGTTTTAATAGGATTGCAGTCAGTTACCTTGCAACTAAGACACTTAGCAAATTATCTTATACTTGATTAGAATGTATACATTTGTTGAAAAAGATTTCATTGCATCAGATCTGAGATATTTCATTTCCCATATGTGAAAACAGTTCTTACCAGGCCTATAATGTTGTAGCATCAGCTTACAAGAACTCTGCCATTCCATTTATGTGAGACATCAATTTTTATTACATTAACCAGCTGCAGGGACAGCTGCTTTAAGCACTAGTCTTTTAATGCAAACGACAGGGGTAATGATTATTCAATCATCAATGTAGCAGGAATTTACTGACAGTTCGGCCTGTTAGTGGTTCACAAAGAGACATGTTTTGAATTTTGTTCATATTAACATAAATATGTCAGTTAAGTAGTATGGCTGCAATTAAAGTGCTTTGTTCTTCCTGTATAATAATTACTTGCTGAAGTGATTATCAGTGCTGAATTTGACAGTTAGGTTGTTCACCTTCTAAGGGAAGTTGCACTTTGCTTTGGTAATTTGCCTCAGAGCTTAGTAAATGTGGTATGTTTTACTTTCAAAGAATACCCAATCATGTGCAAAAGAAAAATAAAAAAAAACTATTTTTGCTTGCACATGATTGGATCATGAAAGCCAGCAGAGCTTCACCTGATTCACTAAGCTCTGGGGCACAGTCCCTTGCAAGGTGAACAGCCTATTTCCCTTTAATAAATCACCCCCTCTTTGTCAGAAGAACATTGGCTGCCCTAAAGCAAGAATCGTACCAAAAATCTTAACAAGGTGCTGCATGCTGCTCCTAGATTGTTGACACCACTGAGGACATGTGTCATTCAGGCAGATGATTGAAGGCTGAGGCTGTGTGTGTGAGTAAGCCCACTCTCTCTCTCTCTCACTCCTCTCTCACTCCTGTTTCCCCTCCCTTGCATCCAGTGCCCACTGCTTTGGTCAACAGGCAGCAAGAGGAGGACACAGCCACCTCATGGCACACTGGAACATTAAGTCCCATGGAGAAACCACTGCATTGTGTGGAGGTTGTAAAAAAAATACAGATACCAATTGGTCAGAGGTCTGAGGAGGAGTTATAGGAAGAGTTTTACTGAACTGGTCATAAAAGAATGGGGAGTTGGCGCCAAGGAAAGCAAGGGGAGTGGACCTGCTGTCTGCAGGCAGATTGGAGAGGACAGACCGTGGGGACTTGATCCTATGACAGAGGGCTGAGGACACTAGTGGCAGCATAGCATCACCACATCAGCAGCACCTGCACAGCATCACAGGGAGACTTGAGTGCTTATTGGCCACCCATGCCCACCGGTGCTCATCGGAGGCTTTGTAGAAAGACTGAGGGGTCCCTTTGAATGTGGATGTCTGCAGCTGTATCTGGTGAGAGGGCTGCCTGCCTGTCCTTGATGCTGTTCACAGAGACTGAGTTGCAGAGAGCAGGACACCCAGTTAACCCAGCTCACACCATATCTATACCAGCTTCATACCGCGCTCATACCAAAGCTTTAATACACCCTTATCAACTTTGTAGCACTACTATACTGGGCTGTCACTGTTCATGACCCATGTCTACCTGGTACTTTACCACATCTACACTGCAACAGTGTACAAATTTTACAACCCCTATAGTATACCTAACTGCATGCAGGTTCATTAGGACTGTCGTTAGGTGCACCAATAATTCTTAAAGGGCCCCAACAATAGCGAGGAGAAAAAACAATTCAACCATTTCCCTGTTATATAATCTGCCTACCCATTCCATACCACTTATTCCTCATGCCTTAAATTAGCATAGCACCATCATTGGTGCATTCAGGCAGTATATCTCTGGGGTTAATAGTTCAAGTCTTTTACTGTGCACTGCTGCACTTCAGGTGACATTTTTACTGTTTAGGTTTATCTGGATGGCAAGTGTCATATTATACCTCCATGTTGTTAATTATTGTGTATACTGAGTCTATTATTACCAATATTGTTCATTGTACCCACCTTATTTCTGCCTTCCTGTTACTAAATGTATTTGACAGCAATATATTACTATGCTATGCAGGGCTTTTGCAGGCTCTGTGTGTAAGCTGTTTAGCCTTACAGGAAGCATCTATCTGAGCTATTGCAGGGGGTTACACATGCAGAGGGGTTCTTCCAAAAAAGTGGGGTTCTTTAAATAAGTGAGCACTTCCGCTCTTGCACTCACCCATCTGAACGCTGCTTCTCTCTCTTCACAGGTATGTCTATCTTGCTGACAACTCCACCCAAAAACTGAAACATTGCTATCTGCATTTGCTTATGTCTTTTAATAATGGTAAGTCTATCTTGCTGACAACTCCACCCAAAAACTGAAACATTGCTATCTGCCTCTTTTTAACAAAGGTAAATATGTGTTTATGTTACCTTCATCTTCCTTAAAGTGGATGTAAACCCACCACCCACCCAGTATAAACTAATGGCAAAGTATTAATGTATATATACATACAAGCCTCCTGCATCTATCCCTGTCTTGCAAATGTCGTTCCTGTAAGCACTATCAGCTCTGTAAAACTCTGAAATCAGTGGGTGTCTGTGTTTGCTGGAGCTCGATGGGTGGATTTGTGATGTCACAAACCTCCCCACCCACCTCTATACTGAGACATTGAGGAGGGAGGGAGGGAGGGAGGGAGGGGGAGTGTAAAACTTTCTCTGCTATGTGAAGGAGATAAGCAAACTGCTTGCCACTCACAGAGCACGGGGCTGATTGTCTGTGTATTTCCCTGTTAGTCTGACATTCTCTTCCTGAAAAAAGATAAGCTCATTACTCACAATTGGATTAACTCTTTGTGGCAAGACTGGGCACAGATGACATGACACCAGGCAAAATCATTAATTAACCACTTCCCGACCGCCTGCCGTGTTTTCACGGCAGCAGTCGGGTTGCTGTGCGCGAATCGCCGTAAAAAGACGGTGATCTGCGAACGCCCGCTAGGGGTGCGCACGCCCGCCGCACTCCTGAGGAGTGTGCCCGCGGCTTGGGAGGACCCGATGTCCGCTGGCGAGCCACGATGAGCAGCCACAGGCAAAGAACGGGGAACTGCCGATGTAAACTGATGTGGAAATATTTTGATATTTTGGTGAAGTGATGTACATTCTGGTCAGATCCTTATTAGGATGATGGAAATCCATATTTGTATCAAGGTGCTCCAAGATACCTCGTGTTTGGTCTCTTTCAATTCAGAATTTATCCCCGAAGATAGAGAGTTCTGTATATACCATGCCCAGTGAAATCTATATATTTTATAGGAAACATCTGTTCTTTATGTTTTTCATGATTGTTTTTTATGACAAATGGGCCTGGTTTGCAGGTTACAAGACGGTTCACCATTACAATAGGAGGTCTTGGTGTCTTCAAAACTCATGCATAATAATGAGGGTGGTCTTTGCCTTCAATACAATTTGTTGTCTTCCTATTAACATAGTAACGAAGTTTCCCTATCGTCTTTGAGAAGAGGCACTCAGACCTCATGTCTCCAACTGAGGCAGATTCTTAACATGTTAATTGAGAAGCTTGTTGGGGGTCTTAATACCTGGCCTCCTGTGCTGGGCTTAAACTCAACAAGCCTCAAATCCAGCCAATTAGGGCTCACTACCACTCTAGACCAATGGGAAGACGCCAGAGGGGTGAATGGAGTTATGGGTAGGATTAATGCAACCCCAGCCAATCAGGGAAGGCCTCTACATGGATGGGTGGGCGTGGGCAGAGGGCATAAAAGAGCAGGAGAAGATTATTGCCCCCTCTCTGTCTGGCTGGCGTCCCTAAGATGGTCACGTAAGAATCCCTGTATCCATACCTCCATTTTCCCGCTCTTTCCTTTCCTCTTTCCTTCCTTTGTGTAGTAACCTGTTTTTATATGGATCAACTATTTTCATTTTGGTAATCCTCACGTTGTATTTTAGCAATAATTTGGATGCTTTTGAGATTGTAATGTTTACCCCTGGATTGGTTATGTTTAATTAGTGACTAGCTTCTTGTCTGTAAAAATAAATTAGATCTTTATTTTTCTTTAGCAAAGGTGTCATTGATTATTGATTTTATTTGTAATAACTGCAACAGCACCGGTTGCTTCTAGTATCCACCAAAGGTATAAATCACTTATTTTATTTATCAGTAAGCGTTGGAGTGGATTAGGTAAAAATCGCTTTAACAAAACACAGCAGTTCCCCATCCTGACAGTGCAGGCATGGGAGATCTACTGATCCCTGTCACTGGGATCAGTTAGATCTCTTATGCCCATGTTAGCCCAACCCCCCGACAGTAAGAACACACCCAGGGAACACTGTTAACCCCTAGCTCCCCCCCCAGGTTAACCCCTTCACTGCCAATGACATTTATACAGTAATCAGTGGACATTTAAATTTCTGATCGCTGAATAAGTGTCATTGGTCCCAAAAAAGTGTCAAAAATGTCTGACATGTCCGCCCCAATATCGCAGTACCACTAAAAATCGCAGATCACCGCCATTACTAGTAAAAAATAAAAAAAAATAATAACCCCAGAAATTAATTCTCATCATCCGTAAACACGGCCACTTTTGCGCAAACCAATCAATAAATGCCAATTGTGTTTTTTTTTATCACAAATATGAGGAAGAATATAAATCGGCCAAAACCGGTGAAAAAAAAAATGTTTTTGTTTATATTTTTTTTTTTTTAGCAAAAAGTAAGAAATTTGTTTTTTTTTTGCAAAATAGTCGCTCTTCTTTTGTTAATAGCGGCGATCAGAAATAACGCAGAGGCGATCAAATACCACCAAAAGAAAGCTCTATTTGTGGGAAAAAAAGGATGCAAATTTTGTTTGGGTGCAACGTCGCACGACCGCGCAATTATCAGTTAAAGCGACGCAGTGCCAAATCGCAAAAAGTGCTCTGGTTCTAAAGCTGGAAAACCTTCCGCTTGGTAAGTGGTTAATTACTTTTTTCGGGTTTACATCCACTTTAAACTGAACATTGAATGACTGCTTAAATGTGTCTTTGGTAATCTGCTTTTGTCACTGCTGCTTAAACTACATCTGTAGTCATGTTCATATCATTCTGATGTTTATTTAGCCTTTAAGCCTTAGCTAAATTATAGTTCTCTTATCTTTATAATCTTGCCCTCCTGGACCTGTTGCAGTTTGATTGCAGTATTAAACGTTTGCTGTGATAGCTGTGTGCCTAATATTACCTTCTAATTGATTAATTGCCCAGTTCCACCCACACCCATCTCAGTATAGATCCAGACTTTCCTTACAGGGGAAAACATTGCAGGGGTTGACACATGCAGAGGGGTTCTTCCAAAAAACTTCCCTAAGAATTGCTGTGAACTTCCAGCCTCCTGGACCGCTGTCAGCTTTCCTTGATGAATTTTCTGCCTGGCTACTCTACTTTCTCTCTTCTGAAATTCCCACAATCCTTCTTGTTGACTTCAACATCCCTGTTAACACTAACACTACTGCTACTTCTAAACTTCTTAGTCTAACCTCCTCATTTGACCTGAAGCAATGGATACAGGCTTCTATTCACTCTGATGGGAACACCCTCGACCTTGTATTCTCCTACCTATACGCACCACCTTCTTATTAGCTTCTCTCACTCCCTGTCTTGCACCACCTTTTCCTCCAATCGCCTAACCATCACCCGTAGAAACCTTTGCCAATCCAACCCTTCTCTCCTCTATTCTGCTACTGACCACCTCTATGAAAAAAATCTCAGCCCTGTCCTTCCCCAACCAAGCCACTTCTGTCTACAATAAATCCCTGTCCTCCACCCTGGACGAGCTTGCTCCCCTCACCAAACACAGATTCAGGCCTCAACCCCTACAACCCTGGCAAACAGACAACACCAGAAATCTCAAAAAGTGTAGCCGCACTCTTGAGCGTCTGTGGCACAAGAGTAAGTCTCTCAAAGACTTCAACCAATACAAATCTGCCCTCCAAAAATACAATTCCTGCCTGCACACTGCCAAGCAGACCTATTTTACCACACTTACTAACATCTTCTCATCCAGTCCCCATCAACCCTTCTCTACCTTCAACTCCTTACTTCGCCCTCCACCACCTCCACCCACTAACTCACTCACTGCCCATGAGATTGCTAATCACGTCAAAAAACAAGATTGACACAATTCGTGATGAAATCTCCATTCTACAGATATCTTCCCCAGTTAACACCCCATGTCAACAGGTACAACCGACACTATCCTTATTCAAACCTGCTACTATAGACGAAGTTGCTAAACTCCTTTCTAACACCCACCTAACCTCCTGTACCCTATTCCCTCTCAAATACTACGGTCACCCTCTGACTCTATCCTACACTCTCTAACTCACATCTTCAATCTCTCCCTCTCTTCTGGCATCTTCTCAAGTGTTCTTAAACATGCATTGGTCACCCCCATACTCAAAAAGCCATCCCTGGACCCTACCAATCTTAACAATCTATGCCCTATCTCCTTGCTCCCCTTTTCCTCCAAACTCCTCGAACACCTGGTCTACAACCAACTGAGTGACCACCTCATTAAAAAAAAACCTTCTTGACCCCCTTCAATCTGAATTTCACCCTCAACACTCCACCGAAACTGCCCTTCTAAAACAACAAATTACCTACTAACCGCAAAAACCAATGGACACTACTCTGTTCTCCTACTTCTGGACCTTTCATCTGCCTTTGATACAGTTGACCACCGCCTCCTCCTCAAAAAACTTTACTCCCTCGGTCTCCCTGACAGTGCTCTTCAGTGGCTCTCATCCTACCTATCTCAATGCACCTTCAGTGTCACATACAATTCTAGTTCCCCCTCTCTTCTTCATTTCTCTGTCGGGGTCCCCCCAAGGTTCTGTTTTCGGACCTCTCTTATTTTCAATATACACCTCTTCCCTGGGCCAGCTGATAGTCTCCCACGGCTTTCAATATCAGTTCTATGCTGATGACACCAAAATCTACCTCTCCACCCCTCAACTCACTCCATCAGTCTCCTCATGCATCACTAACTTACTAACAGACATATTTGCCTGGATGTCACACCAATTCCTCAAACTCAAATTGTCCAAAACCGAACTCATAATATTTCCTCCCCCATGTGCCTCTTCCCCTGACTTCTCTGTCAAGAGCAATGGCACAACCATCCCCACATGTCAGGGTGCTTGGCGTTATCCTGGACTCTGAACTCTCCTTTTGGCCCCACATCCAAACACTTCCCAAGGCTTGCCGCCTCAACCTCCGCAACATCTCTAAAACACATCCCTTCCTAACCAATAAAACCACAAAGCTACTGATTCGTTCCCTGGTCATCTCTCGCCTCGCCTCATCTCCTCACTACTACAACTCCCTCCTCATTGGCCTACCTTTAAATAGACTATCCCCCTTCAGTCCATCATGAATGCTGCTGCCATCCACCTAACAAACCGCTCAGCGTCTGCCACCTCTCTCTGACAATCCCTCCATTGGCTACCACTCGCCCAACAAATTAAATTCAAAATACTAACATTAAGTTACAAAGCCATCCACAACTTTGCTCCCAGCTACATCACTAGCCTAGTCTCAAAATACCAACCTAAACGTCCTCTTCGTTCCTCTCTCAAGACCTCCTGCTCTCCAGCTCCCTCATCACCTCCTCCCATACTCGCCTCCAGGACTTCTCCAGAGCCTCTCCTACTCTGGAATTCCCTACCTGTCAATCTGTCAGACTGTCCCCAAATGTATCCACTTTCAGGCGATGCCTGAAATCTTTTCTCTACAGGGAAGCCTATCCTGCCTCCACCTAACAACTACACTTTTACTTTCTTCATCAGCTCATCCCCCACAATTATTGCCCTTTCGTATCACTTGACCCTCCCTTCTAGATTGCAAGCTCTAACGAGCAGGGCCCTCTGATTCTTCCTGTATTGAATTGTATTGTATTGTATTTGTACTGTCTGCCCTAATATTGTAAAGCGCTGCGCAAACTGTTGGCGCTATATAAATCCTGCATAATAATAATAATAATAATAATAACTATCATTGAGAACTACAAACTGACAGCCGCAAAGGCTGCCGAATCTTGTTGTTTTCAATTCACAGAAATCTGTGAACGAGTGATGTGGATATGTGGAGCCCTGCAAGGCCATGTTCTCTGCAGATTCAGACTGAGAGCGGGGGGAGAAGGTCCACCACTGCCCATGACATCGGGGAGCCAGGGAGATGCCGGGGGGCTGGGAGATTTGTAACACGTTGTTGTAAGAGGTGTGGTCTTTTGGTCATAGTGGAAACTATTATCTTCTGTTGTTCATAAAAGGTATCTGAAAAGATAAACCCATCAATAAATAATATTAATTTCAGAGACCTTACAATATTTTCTATTAAACACAACAGTTACAAGTAAGTATGAATTCTAACATTTTATAAAGTACTGTATGAAAATGGACTTAGGGTGAGATTCTAAACATAAAAGTAATCATCTTACTGAAGAACAATTTCAAGGTATATATTTAGATATACACACAAATCATGTTACTGAAGAGCAGATGTTCCATTAGAAGACATGACAAATCGTAAAAAAAAATTAACATGTTTTTCAAGGAAATGGTAAATAAAAGAGCATGTCTTTCTATGCAATTGGTCTGCTAAGTAGTTTTTTTTTAACTTTTTGTGTATTTTTGAAAGTACATAAAGAATGTATTTGACAGAATCTTATTTGAGTTTCCCAGGAACTCATATGAATTGATCTCACCAATAGAGATTAAAAAAAAACCAGCATGGTAACTGAACCATCTACCTGGAATATCAACTTTGGGCAGACTGACTCTTTATAAAAAATATGTCAGTATATTTCTAAGGGTTAAAAAGTGATCTCTTCTTTTATGTAGAGATAGGATAGGATATAGATAGGGGTAGGATTTGTTGTACAACCATTTGTTGAACAACCAAGGGGATATCATTTATGAAGATACTGGCTTGCAAAGAGTAAGAGATTCCAGTAAGAAATCCAAAAAGGCGACCCAAGGTCTTTCTTTGTTGTAACATTATATTTATTTAACTAATTGTAACTAAACATTTACTGTAAAAAATACATCTTTAACCACTTGAGGATTTTGAACACAAGAAATACATACTAAAAACTTTAACAAAGTGTTAGAACACATCCCTTATGTCCAGTTCCTCTCCCCCTGCTCCTGCACCGTCACCACTGTTATTGACAATGATCATCTGGCAAAATGATAGCTGGCAATACACAGCAGGAGCAATTTTCACAATGCACTAGCACCTGTGTAAAATTACACTTGCAGAGCCGGAATACCCTAGTTTGTCTTCATAGCTAGGATTATGGCTCATGTATTAGATAACCTCTATTTGGGGTTGAGCTCACCATTCTCTGAGCTGGAAGGTTTGGTCCATCCTGTCATTTCGCTTGTCTCAGCTATTGTCTCGGAATATGTACCTGACTTGTTGTTATTTTGTCTATGTACTATGTGAAATATTCAATAAAAACTATTGAAAGAAAAAATTACACTTGCAGATAGTCCATACATAGTAGGGACAATGATTCAATGTATGTTAGGCCCCTTTCACACGGGCGGATAGAATGCAGCTTTTAGCTGCGGCTAGATGAAGTTATCTACCGCAGCTATACTGTGACAATGCTTTCCTATAGCCCCATTCACACTCTGCATTTAGCAACTGTTTTGTTACAGACGAATTTGTGCGATTAGAAAAAATGGATTGGAATGCGTCCAGGAACGGTGTTATGCAGCTAACCGCACCTATCTGCACAAATCCGCAGCTAAACTGTGTAATCTACGGATAGCAACGGCAACAAGCATAGAAAATCAATAGGAAGCACTTCCGAAATGTCAAGAATGTTCCACTGCAGCTAAACGCAGCCGCACGTAAACGCAGCTAAACACAGCTAAACGCAGCTAAACACAATGTACAACTGCAGGTAATCGTTGTGCCTGGATCTTGGAATTTCAAAATAACAAAACATGCTTTTAACAACGGCAGAACAGCCGCCCGTGTGAAAGGGGCCTAAAGGTGTGACCTTTGATCTGCGTTTCACATTAAAGAAACCTTCTCATTTCTAGTTAATCCTAATCAGTCCTAATTAACTCTTTTCTTTTCTTTTCCCTTAGCTATCATGTTTCTGCCAATTTTTTTATCTCAAATTTTTTTTAAAAGTAATATTTTGTTTTTTCATTTTTATTCATTTTGTTTGTTATAATAACAGGAAAATATGTTTAATAACAGGACGATGTACCATGTATACCATGCATATATGCCATGGCGTGCCACCCAGCAGTCTCTACATGTCAGATAGACTTTACCACAGGCATGAAGCATTGTGACCATGGCACATAAACACCACCACCCCTGTGTCTATTGCAGCAAAAATGTTGCTCAACCATGCATTTGTACTGCTACCCATTACCCATCTAATGAAGCCACAGGGCCCTTTCACATGGGCTGTCTGATCAGGTTCACCTGTCAATTTTTCAGGCAGACCTGATCATTCACCCCTATGGAGCGGCGGATGTCAGCAGTGACATATTCCCTGGCATCCGCTGCTATCCAGTCTGATCTTGTCCGCAAAACCCAGATGGATGGTGGTTCTATTTTTTATCCGTCTGGTGGATCGGATATTATTGGATGAAAATGGACAGGCGGTCAGTTTTTCACCCAATATCCCCATAGAGGAAAGTCGGACTGGGTCCATCCCCGCTCTGCTCAGTAAGTAGGGATGGACCTGTCATCTGCCTGCCTAGTGGGGATCAGTGGAGCAAGCGGAGTCCATCAAACAGAAGCACCCGTGTGAAAGGGACCTAACAGTGTTTACAATTCTTTAAGGTATAAATATAAACAAGATCAGCTCAATGGAAATAATCTTACCAGTCCATACAAATGTTTGAAAATTCCTTATTTTGTGAATGTTAACTTTGTAAAGTTCACCTATCAAAGTAAATATTTTGGAAAAAGAATGCAAGTGAACAAAGTGTGGCTGTGTTTACTTTAAATAACCAATCATGTTAAAGGGGTAAAAAGCAAAACATTTCTAGTGTATGATTGGGTATTTATTGTGAACACAAATTCTCCTTACTCATGAACATTAATTTTGCAAACTGAACAAGTATTGTGCAAAGTGAGCATTTACTTTGCTAAGTTAAACATCTTTACTTTTTAGCAAATCAATCCTCTGAGTAGCTGCTATGTAATTTAGTAGTTTGTGAGCAGGGAGGTAAAATGATGTTATTTACTTAGTGCCCAGTTCAACATTAATGCTACAATAAAAATTTAGAAGAGCCAGCTTGCAAAAACATGTGAACATAAAATAAAAAATACTTTAAAGGAGGATTTTACCAAATAAACACTCCACACCTTTATATACATGCATAAGTTCTTCACTGTGTAATCCTATCCTAATGTGTCACTTCTTGAATACGTACATATATTTCCACACCTCACAAATAAACCATTTTAGGAGGAAA
>BLSH010025165.1:1259390-1283719 GCA_018402905.1 Glandirana rugosa | reverse complement strand
CACAGCAGTAGTAAAGTAATCTATCTCAGGATGCAGGATCAGATGTTGTTAAAATGTCTCTAATCTCTCCCTGACACCGTCAGCTACCTCTCCCTACAGCTAACCCAAGAGCATGTGACTGCAGCATCAAGTGACTCCAGCTTATACAGAGGCTGGGTCACATGATGTACTGGCCAATCACAGCCATGCCATTAGTAGGCATGGCTGTGATGGCTTCTAAGGGCAAACCAGTGAAACGCTTGTTGATTGGCTGCCCTGCAGCTTCTCAACACGTGGAGTAAAATACCAGAACCCCGGACCGAACCCGAACGTTTTTTGAAATGTCCGTGTTCGGGTCCGGGTCCCGGACACCCGAAAGTTCGGTACGGACCCGAACGTTACAGTCCGGGTTCGCTCAACACTACTGCTTTTACATTGCAGTTAGACAAATTACATTTTTTTTTTTTTTGTGCAAAATATTACATTTGCGGCCAGCGGTGCATTTCTTGCACAAAATTAAAAAGTGCGTCTACATTGCTGGTTTAAAAAAAAATATATATTCTAAATACTACATTTGCTGCCAGCGGTGCATTTCTTGCACAAAAATAAAAAGTGTGTCTACATTGCTGGTTTAAAAAAAAAATATTCGAAATACTACATTTGCGGCCAGCGGTGCATTTCTTGCACAAAAATAAAAAGTGTGTCTACATTGCTGGTTTAAAAAAAAAAAATATTCTAAATACTACATTTGCGGACAGCGGTGCATTTCTTGCACAAAAATAAAAAGTGCGTCTACATTGCTGGTTTAAAAAAAATATATATTCTAAATACTACATTTGCGGCCAGCGGTGCATTTCTTGCACAAAAATAAAAAAGTGCATCTACATTACTGGTTTTAAAAAAAAAAAATATTCAAAATACTACATTTGCAGCCAGCGGTGCAGTTCTTGCACAAAAATTAAAAGTGCGTCTACATTGCTGGTTTTAAAAAAAAATAAAAAATAGTGCTACATAGTACATTTGCACCTTGCTGTGCATTTCTTGCACAAAATTAAAAAGTGCATCTACATTACTGTTTTTAAAAAAAAAAAAAAAAAATAGTGCTACATAGTACATTTGCACGTTGCTGCGCATTTCTTGCACAAAATTAAAAAGTGCATCTACATTACTGATTTAAAAAATAATATAAATTTGTGCTAAATAGTACCTCCTCCTCCTCCACCATCACTTCCACCTACACCGCCACCGTCACCGCCTCCTCAACCTTCTACTCCACATCCGCCTCCTCAACCTTCTATTCCACATCCACCTCCTCCTCCATTTTTTATTTTTTTTATGTGATTTTAAGTTATTTCCGTATCCACATTTGTTTGCAGGGCACTTGTCCTACTCTTACCCCAATTTTGCTTCCTTTTGCAGCCCTCTAGCCCTTTCCAGGACTTTTTTAGAGCCATTTTAGTGCCCAAAAGTTCGGGTCACCATTGACTTCAATGGGGTTTCGGGGTTCGGGGTCAAGTTCGGGTCAAGTTTGGGGCCGAACTCAAACTTTTTCGCGAAGCCGAACCCGCCAAACCCGAACATCCAGGTGTCCGCTCAGCTCTATATATATATGTATATATATTGCAGATAACAAGATCACAGATTACCCACCCTTTTTTTGCATGCTGGTATTTTAATTTGTACAGAATTGTTTTCACTAAGACATGTGTGAGGGGTTATGATTATTTGCTTTAGTTTTGTTATTTGCTTGGATTTTAGATTGACCTATTTTAATTTCAATGCATATGTATAGATTCTGTTGCTTTTTAGTCTTAGGCTTATTTCGTTTTTTTTTCTGGCTACTGCAGTTTGCCAGGAACTCTCTTCCCTGGCCATGTTTAGCCACATCCCCCTATCAGGTCTCCACCTACAGAGCCTGGTGGCCTTGTGTTGGGTTAAGCAAATTGCTTTAATATCCTTCGAGGAGGCCGCTGCATTTCCTGCACCCCCCTGATAGGCTATAGCTTATTATAACTTACATTTATTTTATTTATTTTTTTCTTTTCTCTCTCTTCTTTTGGGAATTGTATACAAGGGATGGATACTCCCTGTATAATGTCCTTTAATGTTAAGGGATTAAATATACCTGAAAAAAGGTGCATGCTTTTTCATGATTTTAATCCCTTACGGGCTGGTATTGCATTCCTTCAGGAAACACATTTTAGGGAGAACCGTCTTCCTCTGCTTAGAAATAGATTTTATCCATAAACTTATCATGCTACTAACCCTCAGGATAAGTCTAGGGGAGTGTCTATTGTGATCTCTGGAAAAGTTCCAGGGTCTTGTTCCATGGTCCTGTGTGATTGGTGGAGTTAAATTAACTCTGGTCTCCTTTTATGCTCCCAACGTACAACAGGACTTTTTTTTAGAAATATGTTGGACAAACTTTTGGAGTTCTCGGAAAGGCCAATTGAGTCTGGGTGATGACCTTAATCTTGACCTGGGTGGTGATACCTAAGGTAGATACCTCATTAGGCTCTTCGTCAGTCCTACCTGGCTCTTGTAAACAAATCTCTCAATCACTCTATGGGGCACGGTTAGTAGATGTGTGGTGTCTTTTTCATCCAGGGGAAAGAGACTATACTTTTTTTTTCCCTCTCCACACAGATCATATTGACTTTTTTTTTTCCCCCGTGGTCAATTGCACTCTGTTGGTGAAATCAACAGTCATTGGTTGGGTCGATCACTTGGTTGGACCATGCTCCAATCTTTTTGAAATATAGCATCTCAGATATTCGGCGCATCGACCCCTGGATGTGGAAACTTATTGAAAGCCTTCTGCAGGACCCCGAGGTTCTGGTGGAGGTACGCAAGGAGGTGACATGGTTTTTATAGACAAATGACACCCCTGATTGTACCTCGGGGGGTGGTTTGGGAAGGTCATAAAACAGTGATCTGGGGCATCCTGATTAAACATGGTGCCAGGATTAAACGAGTGAGGGAAGCAAAGTTGGTATCTCTTTTATCGGATATACATTGTTTAGAGATACTCCATAAAAATAACCTCCTCTCAGATGTGGAACGAGACCTTCTGAGCCTCCATAGACAGGTCTCTGACCTTCTCCTTTACAAAGCCAAACTGGGTAGGACAGAAACACATTTATGAGTCTGGTAACAAATGTGGTAGTCTTCTGGCTAGAGGTTTGCAAGACCAACAATCAGTGACCTATGTTCCGTTGATCTTAGGTACTAATGGGGAGAAATGCAATCCACCTAAACAAATAGCTCATTCATTTGGTGGCTTTCATTCCTCTCTTTATAACCTACATTTAGAATCTCCTGCACAGTAGTGTACACGATAGATGATTATTTGGTGACTTCTGGAATGCCGCGTTTAGCCTTCCCTGTAAGGTAGGAGTTGGAGTCTCCGATCACGCTAGAGGAACTACAGGCTGTGGTGGGCTTGGCAAAGATGGACAAAGCCCCTAGCCTGGATGGCTTCACAGTCCAATATTATAAACTTTTTTTGCCCACTTTGGGACCTTATTTGGTTAAGATACTTAATGGTTTGAGTAACATGGCCTCTTTTCATACAGAATCCTTGAATGCTTTTATTTTGGTTATACCTAAAGAAGGCAAAGATCCCACGCAGTGTGGGAGCTATAGACCAATTTCCTTTTTAAATACAGACTTTTTACTAAGGCTCTTGATACGTGATTGCAACAACATTTACCTTCTTTGATCCACTTGGATCAAGAGTTGGGTTTGTCCTGATGGGAGAAGCACAGGACAATACAACTAAAGGCTTGAACTTAATCCATGTGGTAAATATATCTAAGACCCCGTGCGTGTTCCTCAGAACAGATGCAGAGAAGGCCCTTGACTGGGTCAATTGGCAATGTATGTTCTCTGTCTTGGGACATATAGGCTTGGGAGACAGTATGATTGGATGGATTTCAAGCATTTATGCTTCACCAGCTGCGCAGGGGTATTGTCTTCTTCTATTTCAATCACTAATGGGACTATATGCCCATTGTCACCCCTCCTCTTTACTCTTTCCTTGGAACCCTTTCTGTGTAAGGTCTGTCTAAACCCAGACATACAGGGATTGTTCGTTGAAGGGTTTCAGTACAAAGTCTCGGCTTATACTGATGATATGCTGTTTTTACTGACTAATCCAATGGTGTTCCTTCCTAACCTATTTTGTGAATCTACGGTTCTTTATCTTATCTTAGGATTAACTTTTCCAAGTCAAAGGCCATGGGGGTGACAGTTTCTAACTCTTTTCTGCAGACTCTGAAACTTAGTTTCAAATTTAATTGGATGGATTTAGCCCTGAAATATCTGGGTACTTTTATCCCTGCAGACCTTACACGCACTTTTGATCTTAATTTTCCTCCACTTTTACACTACTCTTACAAGCTCTCTTGGAAGCGTGGCATAAGGGGTTTCATTCTTGGTTTGGGCGGTGTAATATTATCAAAATGTGTATATTACCAAAGTTTCTATATCTATTCCAGGCCCTACCCATTGCTATACCTATGAATTATTTTAAACAAATGTACGCATTGTTTACTGGATTTATTTGGGCGCATAAACATCCGAGGATTGGGAGATCCGGTTGATTGATTGGTGTCGGCATGGGGATCTAAAGATTTAGCCGAATTTAGAACAGGCACAGAGCCGTGTCTTACTGCATAAGTTCCCATGGTATAAAAAGGATCTCCCGGCCTCTCTTAAGACACATCCACTTATTATACCCACAACACATTAGTGTTTTCGTCTTTTCTCTAAGGGTAAGCTGTCTTCTGTGGAGTCTCCGCTGTTCCCTATTTTGGGTAACCAGCAACTCACTCCTGGATTGTGGAAAGGAGCCTTCAGTACACTGATTGATGCGGGGTTGTACCAGGCCTCCCACTTCGTGATATTAGGGTCTTGGCCCACATTACAGGCACTGATATCTGCTGCAGGTCCCTATCATCTGGATTATTGGTGAGCTGCACAATTGAGACATTTTTTTCATACTTTACCTGACACTGGCATCTTTGATCTCAGCTTGTTTCCATTTGAAGAGTGCTGTGTTGAGCCGGGCTCATTTCCTTATACCATTTTGAAAATGTATTCTCTGCTGATTACACCTCTGGAGGTTTACCAGCTACCTTTCTTGCGAAAATGGGAAGTGGAATTGAGTAGAACTTTTATGAGAGAGCAACGTACTACTATAATATATTTTGTATTAAAAACCTCAATTTGCACGAAGGTGCAAGAAGCAAATTTTAAGATCTTCTCTCAGTGGTATCGGACCCGTCCTTTCTCCATAGCTGTTTTCTGAATACTTCGGATCGATGTTGGCGATGTCAGGAGGAATGCGGAACATTGCTATATAATTTCTGGTCTTGTTCGAAAATAGAGGATTTTTGAAAAGAAGCCTGGAAGATTACTCAAAAGTTCACAGACTATAAGATCCCTGAAGACCCAACCTTTTTTCTGTTGCATGTATCTTAAATCCCTGTAAAAATTTATAAGAAGTCTATCCTGTGTCACCTTCTGAATGTGGCCAAATCTTGTATTCCCCTTAACTGGAAACAGACACAGCCTCCCTCAGTGGGATAATGGCTCAGGGTGGAGGATTTGAAGTTGATGAAAGATTTGGTTTGCACACCTCGGCAGAAGTGAGAGATATATCTGAAAACCTGGTCCCTATTGGACACATTTATCTATTCAGAGGACTGAAGGGCTCTCATGTCCTTTAACCACTTTCTTACTGGTCATTTAAACCCCCTTTCTGCCCAGACCAATTTTCAGCTTTCAACACTGTCACTCCTCGAATGACAATTGCGCGGTCATGTAACACTGTACCCAAACTAAATTTTTATAATTTTTTTCCCCACAAATAGAGCTCACCAATTAGAATGACCAGTGCTGGAGACATCTCATACAATGCACATCCCAGATATATACAGAATTACTAATTTAGAAGACAGAGGTCACGCCTCGTTCATGACATTCTCTAGGTCGTGCCAAATGGTCTTCTGTGCATGCGCCACAACTCGGGTGCCCAGACCGGATATAACATCAGAAAGCCTCGCAGGCTCTGTCATTTCCGGTGGGACTGCATTTAGAGAGGCCAGAGACGCTACACAGCCTGGAAGTAGTGTGCGTCTCCAGTCTTTGAATAAACAAGGTAAGCGGCGGTGGGGAATGTGGGTACTATAATTACCCCCTTGTCTGGCAATCGCCTCTCCCTTTTTTTATAACATTGGAAACTATATATTTGTTAAGGGGGAGACCCCTATTGGCAGTAGTGCTATGACAGTTCGGAGCAGAGGGTACACCTACATCTCTGGCTGTGGGTAGTTGTTACATCATAGAGCCACAAAATCAAATGCACACTGATATTGATGGGATATGGGGATGCCCTCCCAGATTGTGGAAGAGGGTAATCTGACCCTATTAAAGAGTGCATTAGTACATGATTTCTGGGGGTTGGCACTGGTGAGAGCTGGGGAATAGATGTTATAATTGGCCTGTTATGATGGGATATACCATATAACTGCCAAGTATTGATTCCAATTTAATTCATTACCTATTTGACATTATCCAATCTTTTGATTTTGTAGTTTACGTGGCATCTGTTGTGACATCTTTCCTATTTGCGCTCCAACGGCCGTTAAGCCAGAGTTGGTGGTTCTGGCACCACCGACCAATTGGCGGAGCTCTCCCTCTTCATTTGTTTGGGGGTGGTCGGTTCATGTCCACGCTACGGTGCGCCATATAGTGGTGGAGGAGAAAAATGGTGAGCACTTTTATGGATATGTGAATAATGATATTGAATATATTTGAAAATATATGATGCTTATAAACATTGTGTTTGATTAAAAGACGTACAAACAGTTGGAGTTATCCTGAAGAAGCAGACTACCTGCGAAACGTCAATTTATACTCCAGACGCCAAGCAGTCTATACGTCCAAATGATGTTGGACACATGATGTGAAACGTAATATACATCTAATATTTTTTATGCATTTTTTATCAAATATGTATTTAATAAAGTATACATCTTTTTAACACTATATCTGTAGTAGTGTGCTCACTCTAGACAGCCATCAATCCTCAAAAACCCCTCTGGTTTCTAGATGAGGTATGATATCTGTCTTCTAATTTAGTAATCCACAAATATAGCTTTCTTTTGATGGTATTTAATCACCTTTTTATTTCTTTGCTAAAAAATAAAGCAAAAAAAGACTGAAAATTTTGAAAAAAAAAAAAAGTTTCATAGTTTGTTATACAATTTTGAAAACAGGTAACTTTGCTCCTTCATTGATGTGCGCTGATGAGGCTGCACTGATGGGCACTGATAGGCTGCACTGATGGGCACTGATAGGGCGGCACTAATGGGCACATATAGGTGGCACTGATGGTTGGCACTGATGGGTGGCACTGATGGGCACTGGTAGGCACTGGTATGTGACACTGATAGGCAGCACTGATCGGTGGCACTGATGGGAATTGATAGGCAGCTCTGGTGGGCATTGATAGATGGCACTGGTGGACAACGGTAGGTGGCACTGTGGGTACTGGTAGGTGTCACTGTGGGCACTGGTAGGTGGCACTGGTGAGTACTGATAGGTGGCACTGGCAGGTGGCACTGATGGGCACAGGTGAGCAGCCTGTGCCGACCAATGTCCCTCTGACAGAAGCCGGTAATCAACTTTTTTTCCCTCACGCTGATAGGGAAAAAATACCAATCACCAATCTTCTGTTTACAACACATGATCAGCTGTCATAGACTCAGTGATCACACAGCACACCATGCATGACCCGCAGGGATGCGCTGACAGCACATGCTCGGGAGGATGTCCGTGGACGCCCTCCCAGCAATTAAGGCCCGTGCCGTAGCCATCTTTCGGCTATTGCGTGGGCAGGAAAGGGGTTAATTTTGATTAGTTCTTTAGTAACATCTAGTTTTACATAGGTGTTTTCTATTCCCTTGCCATTCCCCTTGTTCTCTTTTTTTCCATAGTTCTCTCACCCATTGGGGTTTATTTTGGGGACTGTTGTATTTTATGATCTCCGAAAGGAGGTTTTTCTCAATTCATAGTAGAGGTGGGGTAATTTTATTTGCCATGTTGATACACACTTACTATCTTACTGGATGGATTTGGTCTAATTGTTAATTCTTTAGGCACGTGTGTATTGCCCTGATGCATTGTTGCCATTATCTTTGCTATGTATGTGATTTATGGAAACTGTTATTTTCTTCTATCTTTTTTGTAAAAAATAAAATAAAATAATTGAAAAAAAAAAACAATATTTTTTACTTTCTACTATAAAACACATCCAATAAAAAAATTGAAAAAAATCAAATTTCAATCAATTTAGGCCAATATTAGCATCATTAAAATCACTGCTCCTTTGAAAACGATATAAAAAAAAAAAGAATTGCATTGCTAATGTGATCTTATACCACCAAAAGAAAGCTCTATTTGTGGGAAAACATTACATAAATTTTATTTGGGTACAGCATTGCATAACCAATTGTCAGTTAAAGTAACACAGAATCATATCACAAAAAAGGGCCTGGTCGTGAAGGGGGTAAATCTTCCGGACGTCAAGTGGTAATGGACAAACCTTACACCACTCAACAAACAGATACACAAGCAAAGTTATTTTTATTTTAAAGAGTTTTATTAGCATTTTCAAATACAGAGGCAAGCATAAACTACAGGTAAGGGAGAGCCTTACCCTAAAATCACATTAAACATACAAAAAGAGAAAGACTGTATGGACAGGTGCATGAATAACAGAGCTTCAATTCCGCCTATTTAGAGCGAGACCACCAGATCGTCCCCGGACCCATCGCTCGGCACCCCAATTGGGAACAAACTGTACCTGGGCACGGATCAGGTCTGAGCCGAGAAGTCCACTCGCTAAGTGAGCCTTGCAATAACAAAGGCCAGCTTAACCCCTGAAGCGTAATCTTGGGATCGAGTGTCCCCTCAATATCATTCATTTGCGACCATACATTAAAAGCAATGATGATATAACCTAGAAACAAGAAAAGAAAAAGATACGAGGAAGGAGGAAAGAAAAAGAAGGAAGAAGTAAGATGGTTAAATGGAGTAGGAGGGAACAGGCACCTGGAAGGCGTTATATGATAACACGTAGGACCTTATGAAGTGGGCAAGTTGAGATAAGATCGCCAGGGATCCCATATCATATCATATTTGGCCAAAGAGTCAAGGAGGATATTGGCATATTTTTCCTGGGTCATTATCCAAGTGATCTTTTTCTTAGCTGCGTTGAAGGAAACAGAAGGTTTTTTCCAAGCCTTTGCTAAGGTTAGTTTAGCTCCCAAAAGAATAAAGTGGGTTAATTTGTTTAAAGACTTTGAAAGTCCGGCTGGTCTGAGATTCAATAACGCCACTTCCAGGTTTTGTGGTATCGGCTGGCCTGTAACCTTCCGTAGCATAGAGAAGATTCTTTTCCAAAAGTCACTAATCTTGGGGCATTCCCACCAGGTGTGAAAGTACGAACCCTGAATGTGGCAGCCTCTAAAGCATAATGGAATTCGGGAACATGGATGTAAGTCGGGCAGGGACCAGGTACCAGCGAGAGATCACTTTCACGCTAGCTTCCATCAGTGGAATGTTTACTAGTCCCTTGAAGGATTTCAGAAAGTGGTCAAACCATCTGTCCGCTCCCCAACTCAAGCCTAGCTCCCCCTCCCAACTCCTGGCATATGGGGGTTTCTCAGGGTGATCAACCAGTGACGCATATATTATAGAGACCCCTCTCTTTTGAGAGGGGTTTCAGAGCACCATTTTTCATATGGAGCAACTCCTCCTGAAGCCCATGTGGACTTCCAAATCAGCGCTATAAAATGGTGAATTTGTTGAAATTGAAACCTTTCAGATGGGGGCATATCCAGTTTCTCCATACACTGCTCCAGGGAGATGGGGTCAGAAGTGGAGAGAAAATGTCCAATTCTGTAGAGACCTTTGTTGGTCCACCATCTGAAAGCTTGGATATCCTGGCCTGGGGGGAAACGGGGGTTATTAAAGATATGCTGTAGGGGGCGGGAGGAAGAGGCTAGCTTTGTGGTATTGAATAGGTGATCGCAGAGGGCTAATGAGTGGGATAGCGTGGGGGACAGGATAGCAGGCCTAAATTTGGGAGGAGTCCATACCAAGTAATCTAGGGTGTTAAGAGGGACAGCTTGTCTCTCAATACCTACCCAATCAGGTCTATTTGTCCTAGCATAGATGGTAGAGAATTGAGCCAGTTGGGCCACCTGGTAGTACCTCCAGAGGTTAGGCAACGACGTCTCCACAGGACCTCAGCCGGACAGTGGAAACCCTTATTACCCCAAATGCATTTTTAAATCTGGGATAGTTGTTTGAGCATATGTGGCTTACTAATTGGGATGGGTAGGGCCCTAAAAGAAATATAAAATCTTTGGAAGGAGGGTCATCTTGACCGAATTCACTTGGCCCAACCAGGAGAGACCCATTTTCCCCCAAAGGATAAGGTCATCTTGAAGTTGTTTATATAATGGGGGATAGTTGATTGAAAAAAGGTGATCAATCCTAGACGTCAAATTAATACCTAAATACGGGATCTGCGTTGGGCTCCAGGTTAGACTATAACTGTTTTTGAGCTGTTTAACTATTCCCTCTGGAACATTTACATTGTGAGCAGTGGATTTAGACAGGTTAATCTTTAAACCTGAGGCCCTACCAAAATCCTGCAACAGATTAATAATGTTTGGGACAGAGACGAGGGGGGACGAGATAAATAATAAAAGGTCATCTGCAAAAAGGGCACATTTCACCCCCTAATGTATGGATGTTCTCTAATAGCTATCGCCAAGGATTCAATGGCGATTGGAAAGATCAATGGGGAGAGCGGGCAGCTCTGTCTGGTACCTCTATGAATGCTGAACAGATCTGAGAGAAAGTTTTGCAGTCTACTGCTAGCTCTAGGATTGGAATATAAAGCTTTAAGAGTTTGCAAGAAACGTGGGCCAAACTCCCACCGACCCAGGACCTCAAATAGGTAGGGCCATTCCACCGTGTCAAAGGCCTTTTGGAGATCGACTGATAGAACGAACCCTTCCTGACCCGGGCTCCCATTCCACCCCGATCCAAGAAGTGAGATAAGATCCACAGTCCTGCGTATTTGGTCGGGGCCCTGTCTGCCGGGAATGAAACCCACTTGGTCCCTATGTATATAATCCCCAATGAAAGCTGACAATTTATTACACAGGATTTTGGTTAATATTTTTAGGTCATTGTTAATTAAAGAGATGGCCTATAGTTACCGACCTCTAAGGGGTCTTTGTTTGGTTTTGGGATAACCATAATAATGGCTGAGTTGAGATCCTCATTAACAGACGTTTGCTAAATGAGGGGCTAAGATAGACCCAAATTGTTTATAGTACCCCGTTGACAATCCATCTGGTCCAGGAGCAGTACCCCTTTTGAGATTCTTAATTACCTCTAGAATTTCTATTTCCAAAATTGGAGCTTCTAAAGAGTGAATGTGATCTATGTCCAGGGTGGGAAGGGGAATGCTATCAAGGAAATTGGACGGGAAGGTGGAGGGATCCGGGATCTCCGACTTATAAAGTTTGGTGTAGAAATCTTTGAAAGTGGCCAAGATCCTATGAGAGTTTTGAGTGAGGGTCCCCGAAGGGTCTCTCACCTTAGGAAAGGTAAAGGATTTACATTTTGGGGATAATCTGGCAGCTAGACTGGGGCCTACTTGATCTTTCCTAAGGTAGAATTTGGCGTTTGACCATTGCACCTGTTTTTCAACCTGGGAGGTTAAGGCCAGATTTAGGGCCACCCTACCCGCCTCCAGCTTGGCTCGAGACTGGGGGGAGGGGTTTTTCTTATGTGACCTAGCAAGCTTGTGAAAGTCCTGCTCTAATTTAATTAAATCGCTCTTCCTCTCCTTTGTAAGTTTAGCAGAAGGATGCATAATCTTGCCTTGAATAACTGTTTTATGGGCAGCCCAAAGAGTCATAGTGGAAACCTCTGTACCCGAGTTAAGACTAAAGTACTCTTTAAGTTCATCCCCTAGCAAAGTGCAGTGGACCGGGTTGTTCAAAATAGCCTCATTCAGTCTCCATAGTGGTCACGTCCCTGCGTTTGTCTGGGACTTAAGGTAGAGCACCACCATCGAATGGTCTGAAAGAGGGGAATCCCTTATGAAGGATTTAGCTACCAAAGGGATAGAGGGGGCCTCCACAAAAATATGATCAATCCTGGCTAGGGACTTGTGTGGGGCGGAGTAGTGGGTATAGTCTTTCGTGTTTGGATTGAATTCCCTCCATATATCTACTAGGCCTAATGAATTGAGAAGTTTAGCAAACTTCAGACTCCTTTTAGGGGGTTGTAGGAGGCGAGATCGGGCCGACCCTGACTTGTCCAATATGAGGTCAAGGGCGGTGTTGGAGTCTCCTCCCAAAATCCCAATACCCTCAAAATGGGGGGAGAGGGAGCTCAGCATGGTTCGAAAGAATTTAACCTGACCCGTATTTGGTGTATAGTAGGAGACTAGTGTGAGAGTGCAACCCCCAAGGTCTCCAGTCAAGAGAATAAATCTGCCCTCCGGGTCCCGAATTTCCTTACGGGTATGGAACCCGAGGCCTTTTGCAAAAAAGATTCCTACCCCTCTCGTCTTATCCGGGACATTCGCCAGGAAGAAATGGGGAAAGCCTGCATGGATAAAGCTAGGGTTGAATTGAGCGGGGAAATTAGTTTCTTGAAGCAGAAGGACCTCCAGGTGCTGTGAGTGAGCGGCCTGGAAGTACTTCTTACGCTTTATGGGGGAATTGAGACCCTGAACATTATGAGAGGTTACTTTTAAGATTTCTGAAAGGTTAGCAGGGGGAGTCATGTTGTAAATCAGGGGAAGTACAAACGTCACTGATGATCAACTCACCCAAACTTGCCGAAGCTGTAGCGAAGGAGATATGACTCTCACCGGGGGGGATCTGTAACTTATCCCGCCCTTCGTGGGAGAACCTCCCTGATGCCTGGAGAAGAACCAAAAAAAGAGACAAAGAGGAGAGAGAGAGAGAAAGAAGGACAGAGAAGGAAAGAAATAAAGAAGAGGGGGAATGGCCCGAAACGGCCATTCCCCTCTGAAATCGGGGGATGGGAGTTGGGGAACCAGCCCCCATGCCCCAAAATCGACATTGTAACATCTGCCTAATCGGCAGCATCACATCTGTTCCCGGGCGGACCATCTGGACAAGCCCAAGATCAGAGGGAGAAGCATGCTTACTACCCCATTCCCTAAACAGCCCTTAGCTTATAACACAACCAGGAACATCCCCGTGAAAGAATCATAACCATGTTGCCTAGGTGCCCCCCGGGCCCCCCCAAAGAAGGAGCTCTAGGCGGGGGGGAGGAGGGGAGGAGAGGCAGGCCCCGAAGGGGCGACCCCCACCGCCCCTCCCCCCGGCCGGGAGGCCCCCCGGCAACCCATCCCAGAACCCATGCTAGAAACTCAACAAGTCCAATAAGGACCAACATGCTCTGTCCTGAGGAGAGGGAGTCAAACCATAAGGCCTTCCCGCAAACCTATAATGAAGGGGATACCCAAAAGATGGAGGCCTCCGGGTGGGCCCCCCAAGAGGGGCGCCCGGACCCTTCCGCCCCGGGTACCAACCCCGCCCAGTAACCCACCACAACAATGGGATCGAGCAGGGTGGACCCCGGGCAGAAGTTGGCAGTAAAAAGGAGCCCCCCGGATAGCCCAAATTGGGCTTCACAAACCCAAGCAACCTGAAAAAACAATATAAACAAAGGAAACACACATCTCTGTAACGGGATCATTGCCAATAGCAATGTTACTCAAAAGAAGACAGTTGTAAGCAATGCGAGTCTCGAAAGGACTTTCCAGTCTGAGACAGAAACCCTGAGGTGTCCCAGGGAAGTCAAGGTGGGTGGGAGTCTGTGGACCTCTTGGATTGCTGTTTCTTCCACACTAGGGGGATTGGACTCTGAGGTGAGGGGCGCTTAGAGGGGCCAACTGATTTGGAGGAAAGGGAGGAACCGGGTTCCAGAGAGATAATATTCAGCTTAATCAATAAGTGTTCCCCTTCCAGGAAGGAGGAAAAGCCGTGTCTCTTTCCTTTGAAGGAGAAGGTCAGGCAGAAGGGAAAGGACCACCAGTACTTGATGGATTTTTGCATTAAGACCTCCAGCAAGGGTCTCAGGGCCCTCCTCTTTTGAATAGTGGTCGGGGAAATGTCAGCGAAAATTTGAACGGAGTGACCTTGGAAGGATAGCTGTGGCATGTTTCTGGTAAGCTTCATAATCTCCTCCTGGACCAGAAAAAAAATGAGGCTTGACTACAATATCTCTAGGTCGCCCGTCAGAGCGAGGAGCCTGGAGGGCTCTATGGGCCCTGTCGAGATCCAGCCTGTGGTCAGGAATGCCAGGGATAATTTCTTTGATGAAACAGCGAACTGACCCTGGAACATCTGAGATGGATTCTGGAATTCCCCTGATACGAAAATTGTATCTGCGAGAACGGTTCTCTAGGTCCTCTATCTTAGAGAGGGCTATCTCCAATTGGTCTTGGAGGTCCTGGATGCGGGAAGTATTCTGATTCACTCTCGCTATTGTTTGGTCTGTGTCACGAACCTGGTGGTGGAGTCTGTTTTGTGCAGGGAACAACCGCTCTTGCGCACCTGATTCAAGGACCCCTGGTAGAGTGGACAGAGGTCCAAGAGTGCGGGATGGCACGAGGGCTGGAGGGTCACTGATGATGTTGTGAGGCCCCAGAAGACGTGCAGATAGAAGGATGGTCGTGCAGGCTGGATCGGCAACGGACAGGCAGGAAGGTACAAAAGGATCAGGCAAACGGGTAGTCAAAGTCCAAACAAGGTTCGTTAATGGGCGGGCAGCAGAGGTACCAGGGAGCAGACAATCAGGTGTTCGTGGATAGCCGGGGTCGGTGCAGGTAACAGAACAGCAGGTCAGGACAAGCCGGGTCAACAGGAGGCAGAACAAACACAGGAACAGGTAGAAGGAGCTGAGGCTCGCAGGTCACGGACGCTGTAGAATGAGCAGCACTTGTTGCTGGGATCTCCAGGTTTAAATAGCATCATTTGGTGCCGTTTCCAGTGCGAGCGCACACGGGCGCGCACGAACACGCACGGGCGTGCGCACCACCCCGGAAACAGCCATAATTCACTGGCAGAAATGTTCCTTCTCTATCATTGCCACCCCCCCAAGGGGCAGCCTCCAGATGCCTTACCTGGTGTCACCACCCTGGCGATTTCTTTTGAAGGCCTGGATCAGTCCGGGGACATGGATGTTCTTCTCAGGTTCCCAGGACCAAACCCCTTCCACTTGATTAGGTACTGGGTCCTCCCAGCTCTCCCACCTCAAACTCCTCCTCTCCGTTAACCAAGATTGGGCCCGGTGGGCCTACCTTTCGACCTGAGAAAGAGTCGAGGACCATGGGTTTCAATAGAGACACGTGAAAAACCGGGTGGATTCGCAGGGATGGCGGGAGATCTAGTTCAAATGCCACCCGGTTAATCTTCCTCTTGACTGGAAAAGGCCCCAGAAATCTTGGACCCAATTTCTTCGAGGGGCAGGCTAGCTTTAGGTTTCTAGTGGATAGCCAGACACGGTTGCCAGGTTGGAGCTCCAGCTCCCCCCGCCTCCTCTTATCATAGGCCTCTTTGTTAGACTCCCGGGACCTGGATAGTGTCTCCTGCAGAAGCTTACAGTTGGATTGGAGGAAGCTGGTGATATCCTGTGCTGCTGGGACGGTACTTTCCGGACTTAAGTCGAGCAGGAATGTAGGATGAAATCCATAGTTGGCCCAGAATGGGGACTGCTGGGTGGCCGAGTGAATGGTGTTGTTGTAAGCAAATTCGGCCACCGGCAGCAGTGCAACCCAATCATTCTGCGAAAAGGAAGAAAAGCACTGCAAGTATTGCTCCAAGGTCTGATTCGTCCTTTCCGCCTGGCCGTTTGTCTCTGGGTGGTAGGCGGAAGAAAATGCGAGCTCAATCTCCAGACGAGAACATAGGGCTCTCCAAAACCTGGACTTGAACTGGACCCCCCCCGGTCAGACACGATATTGCTGGACACTCCATGAAGTCGGACGACTTCTCTTATGAATGTGTTGGCCATTTTGGCCGCTGAGGGAGTCCCCTTCATGGGAATGAAGTGTGCCATCTTCGTCATTCGATACACTATGACGAAGATAGTCGTAAAGCCTTCGGACGGGGGAAGTTCCACAATAAAGTCCATCGCCAGTTGCGACCACGGGTGCTCAGGTATGGGAAGAGGGCTTAGGAGACCCCAGGCCTTAGCTTTGTCTGTTTTATTCCTGGCACAGACAGGACAGGCCCCAACGTATTTCCTGCAGTCCTCAGTGATGTTGGGCCACCAGAATGATTGTGAGATGAGCTCAGCGGTCTTTCGAGAACCAAAATGTCCGGCCAGTTTATGGTCATGGCATCGACCCAAGATCCTAAGGCGCAGACTTGCTGGGATAAACATTTTCCACCCAAGCCACCATAAACCATCTCTGACGGTCAGTCGGGTGTCTCTGTCGGTAGCGGAGCCGGCCAGGACCCGACGGAGTTGGGAGAGAAAGTCCTCATCGGACAGAAGGAAATTCCGTGCCGGAAGTATGGTGTCAGGTGGGGCAGTATTTCCTGGCTCTGAGAACATCCGGGAAAGGGCATCGGGCTTGCTATTCTTAGACCCTGGGTGATACGTTAAATGGAAGTGGAACCTGGAGAAGAACAGCGCCCAGCGGGCCTGCCGGGGTCTTAGCCTCTTTGCTGTTCGGAGGTACTCCAGGTTCTTGTGATCCGTGAAGATGAGGATAGGATGAGAATCCCCTTCCAGCAAGTACCACCACTCCTCTAGAGCCGATTTGATAGCCAGTAGCTCTCTATCTCCCACGTCATAATTCCGCTCCGGTGCAGTTAGTTTCCTGGAGAAGAAGGCTACCGGGTGGAGCAGGGCCTTGATACCCTGGCACTGGGACAGGATAGCCCCTACTGCTGTTTCCGATGCGTCCACCTCAAGGACGTATGGTAAGGCTGGGTCCGGGTGTTTCAAAATGGGGGCAGAAGTGAAAAGAGACTTGAGTCTCTGAAAGGCGGTTTGAGCCTCAGGGGACCACCGGTATCGGGTGTTCTGCTTGGTCAAACGCGTGATAGGCTCCACGATGGCAGAAAATCCCTTTATGAACTTCCTGTAAAAGTTTGCGAAGCCCACAAATCTCTGAACCCCTTTTCGGTCTGTAGGTGCGGGCCATTCCAAGATAGTGGAGACTTTTTGGGGATCCATATGAATGCCTGTTGTGGAGATAATCAGCCCCAGGAAATGCATACTGGGCTGCTCAAAAGAGCACTTTTCCACTTTGGCATACAAGCCATGCTGCCGTAGTCGCCCTAGAACCTTGGTGACGTGCCTGCGGTGTTCCTCCAAGGAAGCAGAGAAGACCAGGATGTCATCTAAGTATATAATTACGAAGAGGTCCAGGAAGTCTCGAAACACATCATTGACGAAGTGCTGGAATGTTGCCGGGGCATTGCATAGGCCGAAGGGCATCACCAAATATTTGTAATGCCCAAAACGAGTGCGGAATCCGGTCTTCCACTCGTCTCCTTCACTGATCCGAATGAGGTTGTATGCCCCACGTAGGTCAAGTTTTGTAAAGATGGTTGCTGACCCCAGCCACTGGAAAAGTTCCGGAACCAAGGGTAGCAGGTACCGATTTTTAATAGTTACCCGGTTAAGCTCCCTGTAGTCTATACACGGCCGGAGCGAGTGATCCTTTTTCTCCACAAAGAAGATACCGGCTCCAGCCGGAGACGTAGATAGTTGGATAAACCCCTTCTTGGTGTTTTCGTCCAAGTAAGATTTGAGGGCCACTAGTTCAGGCTCAGAGAGAGGGTAAATCCTCCCAAAAGGCACTTCAGCCCGGGCAGCAATTCGATGGGGCAATCGTAGGGCCTACACGGCAGGAGTTTAACAGCCCCCTTCTTACTAAAAACGTCCAGGAACGAATGATAAGCCTGAGGAAGGAGGGTCCGAATGTCAGGTTCAGTGTCAGACTCCAGGCTGAGGAGTGAGGGAACAGTTCCATCTCTGGGACTCAAACAATGCTGGTGGCAATAGGGTGACTGGAAGTGGACGGCTCCGGTGGTCCAGTCAATGCTGGGGTTATGTGCCTGGAACCAGAGCAATCCCAGGATGATGGGGCAGAGAGGAGATGCGATGACATCCAGCCGCAGACGTTCCTTGTGACCCTCCAGAGTGCAGGAGAGAAGAGGGGCCGCCTCATGCGTAACAGTCCCGGACTTGATGTATGACCCGTCGGCCAAGCGGATCACCAACTTGTGTGCTTTGGGTTGCAGGGGAATATGGTGCTGTGCAGCGAAATCCAAGTCAATAAAACAGCTGCACACCCCAGAATCAAGGATTGCTGGCACTGTGATAATCCCTCTGAGAAGCTGTAAAGACAGGAAAATGGTGAGATGAGCAGGAGACTTAGTCAGGTCATTAGAGACGGTGGTCAAGCACTTACCGCGCTTCGCAAGGCACGTCCTGACCATGTGACCGGGCTCCCCGCAGTAGAGGCAGAGATTCAGCTGGAACCGGTGTTGTCTTTCCTCGGTGCTGAGAGACGGCCGAAGCAACCCAATCTGCATGGGTTCAGAGGTGTCCTGTGGAGAGGAGGAGGAGGATGTTGGGTGGAAGGTAGGCGGAGTCGAGTAGCTGGGGACCCGAGGAAGCATCCAGGTAGGACGTAACTGTCCAGAAGACCTCTCGGTGCGGCGCTCCCTGAGGCGCCGGTCTATGGAGATGGCTAGGGTGATCAGCTCCTCCAAGGTCTTAGGGATCCCCACTCGTGCCAGCTCATCCTTTAAAGGTTCCAACAGCCCAATGTGGAATTGGAACAGGAGAGCCGCGCTGCCCCAGGCGGTGTCCGAACTCCAACACCAAAATTCAGCGGCATAGTCCTCCACTGGGGGGTGGCCCTGCTGGAGGTTGTGCAGAGTAGCTTCCGCGGTGGCAGCTAAGTGGGGGTCTTCGTATAACTGCGCCATGGCCTGGAAGAAGGCTGCAGCAGAGGTGACTTCAGGGGCATTCTGCTCCCACAGTCAGAGAGCCCAGGCCTGGGGTTCACCGCACTCTGGAAAACTCGGAACTTGCGCCGGTCCCCGGAGAACTTATCCGGCAGCGGGACCTTAGGTTCCGAGGGCAGCGCCACAATGGTACGGGAAGCTGAAGCACCAGAGGCCGGAGCGGCTGACAGTTCCTGCACCCACTCTTCTAACCGGGTGTATCCCTCTTGAAGGTTTTTGACGGCTTGTGTGAGGCCCGCAAGGTGTGCGCACAAGTCATCCATAGCGGAGTGTGTTCCCTGCGCAGGCTCAGTCATGGCTGTTCGTTTCTGTCACGAATCTGGTGGTGGAGTCTGTCTTGTGCAGGGAACAACCGCTCTTGCGCACCTGATTGAAGAACCCCTGGTAGAGTGGACAGAGGTCCAAGAGTGCGGGATGGCACGAGGGCTGGAGGGTCACTGATGATGTTGTGAGGCTCCAGAAGACGTGCAGATAGAAGGATGGTCGTGCAGGCTGGATCGGCAACAGGCAGGCAGGAAGGTACAAAAGGATCAGGCAAACGGGTAGTCAAAGTCCAAGCAAGGTTCGTTAATGGGCGGGCAGCAGAGGTACCAGGGAGCAGACAATCGGGTGGTCGTGGATATCCGGGGTCGGTGCAGGTAGCAGAACAGCAGGTCAGGACAAGCCGGGTCAACAGGAGGCAGAACAAACACAGGAACAGGTAGAAGGAGCTGAGGCTCACAGGTCACGGACGCTGTAGAATGAGCAGCACTTGTTGCTGGGATCTCCAGGTTTAAATAGCACCATTTGGCAAACGGAGCGTACGCGCAGACGCGCACAGGCGCGCGCAAACGCGCACAGGCGTGCGCACCACCACGGAAACAGCCAGAATTCACTGGCAGAAATGTTCCTTCTCTAACAGTCTGTCTTTTGTTCAATGGCGTTGATCCTTAAACCCAGGTTTTGAAGGTCTGATTGGATAGTGGAGGTAATTTGGGAGGCTGTTTGGGCCAAGCCTTTAGATAACATCTTGGAGAAGGTTTCCATCATAAATCTCAGGTCCAAGTGAAGTGTTGGTGAGGGGGACCCCAAGTCAGCTGGGACTCCAGTATTAGGGATTTGGTCCCCATTTGGGGAGGAGAACATTTCGTCCAGGGTCCTTTCCAGCAGAGACACTGTGGAAGCAGGGGACAGGGCCTGGGGGTTAGTTGATCCAGGCAGCACAGGAGCCTGGGCAGGGAGGATTTGAAGCAATGCGTGGACAGGGCTCAGTTAAAGAAGAACTCCAGAAAAATATTTATTTAAAATATGCTGGATAACAAAAAAGTTAAATGTAATATAGTGCATGCTGTCACGGTCTGTTCTTTTACACTTCTAATAATTCTAGAAAGTATATACTTTGCTATGCTTATGGTGCTCCACTAGGAGACCTGCAGCTCTCTAAGGCTGGGTTCACACCATTGCGAATTGGATGCAGGTTCCCCGCACCCAATTCGCAATAGCAGAAGATTTTGACCGGTTCTCTATGGAGCCGGTTCACACATCTCCGCAGCAGATCCGGTGCATTTTTCACAAAAACGCTGTGCGACTTTTGGTCCGTTTCAGGTCCAAATTCAGCCCAAAATTCGGGCTGAAATCGGACCTGAAATGGTGAATGGATGCACCGGACCCCTGCTGTGAGCCGCATGCGGTTCATATGTAACCCAGTCTTACACACTGGCCACATGGTTTGTCCATCTTCTCCCCTCTCTTTTCACAGAATGCTTTGTATTCTGTGAATGAGTTGTCAGTACATGAGATGTTCTGTGAATCAGAAAGAACAGAGTATCAGAGTATGGTGGGAAAACAAATGATGTTGTGGCTTGTTGGTATGAGAACCACAAGTCTCTTCTCAGAGCACCAGAATCATATTGAAAACTATGTTTTCCAGCATTAATAAAAATGTAGATTGTAAAGAACATACACCTTATTACACTTAGTGATTTGTTATTCAAATTTAACCTTCCTGGCGGTATGATTCCGTCCGATTTTTGTGTCTAAAAGTGGTATTGTTTTGCATAGAAATTTGGCATTTTATATTGTAGGGCTGTAATTCTTAAGAATAACTCACTTAAATGTGTCCAAACAAGAGTCTAGTATACATCCCGGGTATGATAAAGTTTGAAACACAAAATTATAAATTATAATATAATAAATTATAAATAATTGCAAAAACGAATAATATAATAATACATTTGATTCAATAACATAATCAAACCAAAAACACTGACATTTGATCAAAAAAGGGTGCAATATTACTAAGTCACTGAAATATAAGACAGTTTAGTAAACATCCCAGGTATGATAGATTTTGAAACAAGGTACTGCACAAAGTCCAACGTCACAATCAGGACAATGGAATCTGGTTTCCTTGTGGATCTTCTTTCCCTTATCATCCCTCTTTGAACAACAAACTACACATATCCTTGTGGGTGCTGACTTTTTTTGCGGTTGGTGGTATATAATCCATAAAATGAAGACCAGTCAGGCATTCCGGGTTGACAACACCAACAGTACAACGTCCAGATCTGTTGACTGCCATTGATGGTGTTTGGTGTTTGAAAAAAATGCATTCTGCAACTCTCCAAATAAAGTCAGAATGAATCACAGGATTGTGACTTTTTTTTGTGCAGAATGTAGGCATTCCATAAACATTGTTCCAAAAGATGAAAAAATTGCACAAAGTGCAAGGAGACAAGGGGTGGGACTTTATATGAAGAGTGTGGTGGTCATAAGGTAGCATTGATGGATATGGATAAACTGAGGTAGAAATGAATGTTTTATTAATACAATTTCATACAATTGATTACAGGTGGTCACAAAAAGCGATCCATACAGTAAAAATAATCAAAAGTTAGACATCATCAAAAACATCAAAAAACATGAGAGAAATTCCCCATCCATCAAACTCATATATACACATATACAACCGGTATAAAACAAAAAGAGCTGCATGGCCCATAACCTGGGATTTCAAGGGGGGTTTTTCCCCTGATTGGTAAAAGAATGATATACAACCAAAACCAGTAACACGTGTAGGTACCCAAAACACACGAGATGTAAGCTCTATGCGTTTCGTGGCTTCAACAGGCCACTCATCAGGAGCAGGCATGTGAGTGGGCTGAAATACAAGATGTTGAAAAATATATTAATATTGGGCGTCTGTAAAATGGTAAAACTGGCAGCATAAATGAAGCCACCTCCACAATGCTGACAGGCCGTACTTACATGGGTTGCGTACTGGCAGCATAGCAATGGAGGCAAGGAGCCGACCAAACACGCCACCCATGGGGGCTGTGGCGGAAGCCGAGGCGGAGATCCCAACAGGGGCACCAGAGCGGGCAGGACAGAACATCGGGACCAATCCAAGTGGACCAGTGGACAAAAAATTCTGAAAAATGAATAGTGTGGGTGAAGATGAGATAGTATAGAATGTGGGTGAAAGATGAAAACAGAGAGGGGTGCAAAAGAAAAAGGGGAATAGTGATGAATGAGGGAAGGAGAGAACCACAGAGTGAAAAGAGAGACTGAATAACCATTGTGTGAGGCGCATTGATTATTTTTACTGTATGGATCGCTTTTTGTGACCACCTGTAATCAATTGTATGAAATTGTATTAATAAAACATTCATTTCTAACTGAGTTTATCCATATCCATCAATGCTACCTTATGACCACCACACTCTTCATATAAAGTCCCACCCCTTGTCTCCTTGCACTTTGTGCAATTTTTTCATTAATTAGGGATGGAAGCTATGTCCTTACCAGGATAAATACAAGCTTCATATAAAGTCCCACTAGTTCCCCAACCCCAGTTTTCAAATTGTTCCAAAAGATGCCTGAAGATCTTTTTGTAATATTTTTTTTGTTGCTTGCGCATTGCAGGTTAAAATGTCATTGCTTGATCAGCTCTGTCGACACCTCCCATGATGTTATTGTAGTCAAGCACTAACTGGGGCCTCATGATGTGGTGATGTCGCCTGACTGATCGTCATTTTATGGATTATATACCACCAACCGCAAAAAAGTCAGCACCCACAAGGATAGTTGCTCTTTCCAATTGCAGCAGTACAGAAGTGCAGTAGGACAAAAGTGCATAGTTTTGAACAAACAGTAGTTGGATACAGTAAGTTTAAATTATTTCTAGTTTCCTTAAAGTATTTTAAATTGCTTTTCTTAAATTGTTTGCTTGTTAACATTGGTATTTTAGCTGTGTTGTTATTAGTGTTTGTTTGCTAAGTGCTGTTGAGGTGTTGACTACTGGGTGTTGTCAATTAGCATATGTAATAGAGGTGGGCTGTTGACCAAATTGGTGCTTAATTAGTGTTGTATTTAAGAAGGTAAGCAACTCTTGTAGAGTTTACTCTTGATAGTTGCTCTTTCCAATTGCAGCAGTACATAAGTGCAGTAGGACAAAAGTGCATAGTTTTGAACAAACAGTATTTTGAAAACAGCAGGAGTTTGGAGACAGCCAACTCTATTTGATTAGTGCCTGTGTTTGAATTTAAGTAAATCTCTCTTTAAAGATGTTTGGTTTAGTTCAGTGCAATACTTGTTTGGCATTTATGCTGTCCCATTTGTATGCAGGTTTCTAGTCTACGTGATGACATTGCCTGTCTAAATTCCTTTGTTTGGGCTCTGTAGTCTGAGATCAGGAAGTTGTCTAAGCCAGTTTGTTGTGTTGAGCTGCCCTGCAATAATCCACCTCTTCCTCAAAGACTGTGCAGGAGAAGGGCAGTGTGGACAACTGTTGGGTCTGGAAGAGTAAGGCCTGTGGACCATAAACATGTAGCTTTTGGTTTCACACTGCATAACCCCTATAGTGTTCTTTCTGAGCTAGAAGCAGATACAAAGCCTGCAAACATAGCTGCTTGTGAGATTGGCAACCCTTCTCTGCACATGGAGGAGCTTGAGAACAAAAATGCAATTCCAAAAGTAATTGTTTTATCTGAGGCTGCTCACCAGGCAAGAGTTGTGGATAAGGCTCCTAAAAGGAGAAGTCATCTTCTTGTTGGTGATTCAATCGTAAGAGGTTTTGCTATAGGAAATCATGTGGAAGTGTCAAAGGAAGTTAGGTGTTTGCCTGGTGCTACTGTTAGGAGAGATAAGGGGCGCATTGTAAGAATTGTCAAAAAATCCCAACGGTTAGAGTGTTCGTCGATACAAACGTCCGAAACATAGACGAAGATCGAGTCTTTCTTGTGA
>BLSH010025165.1:1236389-1255838 GCA_018402905.1 Glandirana rugosa | reverse complement strand
CAGACTACTCTTGTTCTATTTGAATAAACCAAGTCTACCACATTTCGCACACACCGCCGTTGATCCACTCCTCATGTTTCTGTTCACACAGAACGGATGTCAGTTCGTACCACCACCCTCACAGTACCAAACCTGGACGTACTCACGACGGTCGTGACCTCTCGTTGTCGAGTAACTCCCTTGGTACTTACGGTTGTACATGACACTGTATGACTTCGTTTCTTACTAGGGGAGGGAAGCCTCTGACCCGGTGTCCCGTCATAAGGTTCCTTTACCCTCAGCTTCTTTAGCAAGGCAGTGGTCATCTTGGAGGTGTGTTTGAGGTCGTTATCATGTTGGAATACTGCCCTGTGGCCCAGTCTCCGAAGGGAGGGGATCATTCTTTGCTTCAGTATGTCACAGTACATGTTGGCATTCATGGTTCCCTCAATGAGCTGTTGCTCTCCAGTGCTGGCAGCACTCATGCAGGTCCAAACCATGACACTCCCACCACCATGCTTGACTGTAGGCAAGACACACTTGTCTTTGTACTCCTCACCTAGTTGCCGCCACACACGCTTTACACCATCTGAACCAAATAAGTTTATCTTGTTCTCATCAGACCACAGGTCATGGTTCAGGTAATCCATGTCCTTAGTCTGCTTGCCTTCAGCAAACTGTTTGCGGGCTTACTAGTGCATCATCTTTAGAAGAGGCTTCCTTCTGGCATGACAGCCATGCAGACCAATTTAATGCAGTGTGTGGTGTATGGCCTGAGCACTGACAGGCTGACTCCCCACATTTTTAACCTCTGCAGCAATGCTGGCAGCACTCATACATCTATTTCCCAAAGACAACCTCTCGATATGATGCTGAGCACATGTAATCAACCTCTTTGGTCGACCATGGCGAGGCCTTTTCTGAGTGGAACCTGTCCTGTTAAACTGCTGTATGATTTTGGCCACCATGTTGCAGCTTGGTTTCAGGGTCTTAGCAATCTTTGTATAGCCTAGGCCATCTTTATGCAGAGCAGCAATTCTTTTTTTCACACCCTCAGAGAGTTCTTTGCCATGAGGTACCATGTTGAACTTCCAGTGACCAGTATAAGAGAGTGAGAGCAATAACACCAAATTTAACACACCTGCTCCCCATTCACACCTGAGTTACATGACACTGGGGGGGGGGGAAATGGCTAATTGGGCCCAATTTGGACATTTTCATTTAGGGGTGTACTCACTTTTGTTGCCAGTGGTTCAGACATTAATGGCTGTGTGTTGAGTTATTTTGAGGGGACAGCACATGTACACTGTTATACAAGCTGTACACTCACTACTTCACAACGTAGCAAAGTGTAATTTCTTCAGTGTTGTCACATGAGAAGATATAATAAAATATTTACAAAAATGTGAGGGGTGTACTCACTTTTGTGAGATACTTTATATACTGCAGCAGGGCAGCCTGACTGTGCAAAATCACGTACCTGTACGTGATTTTGTGCACGCAATTGGAGGCGCACACCCACACTGCCGGACCGCCGCTACCACTTTGATTGAATACAGCTGGAGCCAATCAGTGGGTCCAGTGGCCTTGATGGCCGCCAGAACCCACCGATCGTTCAGAGGAAAGGCAGTGTAAACAAGGCAGACCACTGTTCTGTCAGGGAGTAAAAGAAAGATCTTGTGTTTCTTCTAAGCAGCAACATGGATCTCTCTTTTCATCCACTGCATCCACTGCCTCCACAGTTAGAAAGAACCCATAGGAAACACACTTAACCCCTTGATTGCCTCTGGTGTTAACCCCTTCCCTGCCAGTGTCATTTATACAATGTCAGTGCATTTATTTAAGCACTGCTCACTGTATTGGTGTCACTGGTCCCCAAAAAGTGTCACTTAGTGTCAGATTTGTCTGCCGCAATGTCGCAGTCCCACTAAAAAATGCTGATCGCTGCCATTACTAGTAAAAACAATAAAAAAAGTCTGTAAATATAACCCATAGTTTGTAGGTGCTATAACTTTTGCACAAGCCAATCAATATACACTCATTGGGATTTTTTTTGCCGAAAATATGTACCAGAATACATATTGGCCTACATTGATACAGAAATGAAGAAATTTGATTTTTTAAATTTTTTTACTGGGTATGTTTTATAGCAGAAAGTAAAAAATATTGTTTTTTTTTTCAAAATGTATTAATAGCGCAAAAAATAAAAACCTCAGAGGTGATCAAATACCACCAAAAGAAATATATATTCATTCTTTTAGAAAATTTGTTTTTGAAAAAAAATATGAAATAGTCTTTTGTTCATTCTGATGCTTCCGAATGAACAAATATGCTGAATTTTGATGAAAAACAAATTTGGAACAAAATGATTTGCACATGTCTAGGTAATAGTAGTTAGTTACATTGAGCTGGACATGATCTGTAATGCTGCTCAAACTTTGCAGCAGATGCACAAAAAACTATTAGCTTAAAACCGATTTTCAGTAAAAAGGGTAATGCAAGGTCTGCTTAGAATATGTTGCCCGTCACTTTGAATTAAAAAAATTCCCATGGCGCCTTAGCAAGGTCATGACATCACCCTCTGCAGTGACATCACCCTCTGCAGTACAGAAGCTGGGAGAAAGGTAAGTATACTTCTTATTTGACACTCTTTGACTGGCAATGCAAGTAAATAATACAAGAAAAAAAAAAACAAGTAATACCTGTTATGTAAGACTGCCCTCTTACAGTACTCGTACTTATAATATATGTTTACATTAACAATAAAAATGTAATAGTATTAACAGTATATATGATTTTAATTGAGTTCAAATGTTTAACCAATGAGTAATCTTAATTGGGAAATACAGGGTGTACAGATGAATTCAATTTTTTTTTTCTCATTACTAGTAGGATTTCTGGCATTCAAAGTCTACAATATTAACTTTTCACTCTATCAGTCACCAATGTTAAGATAATGCTAGAAGAGGATCTGAAGCATACATGGACCTGTTAAAATCATAAAATCATTTAACTGGAACTTGATAGTAGAGCATATAGTAATTTCCCTTGTGAACCTTTTCCTATGTTTTTGACATAAATCAATTATATGGTATGCTCAAACCATGCCCCTTTTCCAGTTCTTGCTCTTCAGGAAACATATGAAATGTAAAACTATGGAAAAAAATCATTGTAAAGCAAAATCACAGTAAACTCCAACTTTGCTACATTCCCCAAACTTTATAAATATAACAGTGTAATATACTAGTCTTTTTATATGCTTGGACTTTTCACGATAGAAAAAGACTTTAAAAATGTTCCTATTCTTGGCATGATATGAAACTAGAGGAGACAATTATTTTCCTTTTTGTAGTGTAAAGCCAAGATGAAAAACAGATAGGTCATGGGCGCAGTGTCTCTTGCACACATTGTTAGAGTCCTAATTTGGCAGATGTTTCAAAAGGCTGAGCTTCAGCATCAAACTATAGTATTATGATGGAGTGCTGTTTGAAAAATCCATCATAGACCAAGTCAAGGTGAAACACAATACTGAAATAAAATCCTATTCCCCATTCTTTTTTTCTGAGAAATTGGCACCCTGTTAAGTCCAGTCAATGTAAGAATACAGTGGAAACATTGTTTGAAACTCAAAACAAGCCAGCAATTTTTGTTTGTTTCTGAAACCACTGTGAAGACTTAATATTGCAAGTGTTTGACAGTTGTTTTCTCACCCACAGAATGATTTAGTAAACTTTATTTTTTACTATTCTTAGAAACCAGTTTTAAAAAAATGTCATATGGGACAATTATGTAATGTACAGTACATACCACTTAGTAATATTGCAGAGTTACTATACAGCATATCACCATAACATATTTCAGGACAATTATGGAAATAGTAAGCAATCTCCCCACTCTCCAGTGTTAGCTGCACAGGTCTTAAGTCTCATGAGAAACAGTGAGATGAAACTGAGAAATCATCTTTCTCTATACAGTCTCAGACTGTAGAGTATATTCCCCCATAAACATTGCAGACCATGTGTGGAACAGACAGACACATTGAAATGTTTAGTCTATGATGTAATACAGCAGTCTGAAATGGATTTGTTTGCAGAAATTATAGTGAAAAAATGTTTTCTGTTAACATTTATTTTCTTTTTGCTTAATAGTGAAGTTACCATTTATGGCAAGAATAGAATAAAACTAGCATTAACATTAATTCAGAAAGCAAAAATGATTTACAGCTTTCTAGGTTTGCCTACAAACTAAAGGGGGATATTCTCTTAGATATAGTGTAGTATATAAGCCCCAAGGACTGTCTGATGATTATGATAACCTGTTGATTGAAAGGATAACTTATATGACACTGAAGGGAGAAGACTTCATTATATGATATGTGCAAAGTGCAGCGACTTTTAAAGTACCAGTCTCCAATCAAATTCCAGCAAAAAGGGTGTGCCCCCTGATCTCTGACATCATCATGAAGTCACAAACCTGCCAAAATAAAGTCAATACAGTTGTCATAAACCAAGATCAAATGCTAAAATAATAATATAATGAATTGGAACACAGGGTATGAATCTACACTATATACAGTATGCAAAGCGCTGCATACACTGATGGCACTATATAAGTACCTGTAATAATTACATAAAATAACCTGACTTCACTATGATTGGATGTTCTTTTTTTCTTGTTTCCATTTATTCCTTCCTTCTTTTTTCTCATCCATTTATAAGTTTCTTCTAATTTTTTCTTATCTCCTATTTTTTTTTTCCAAAAAATGTTATTGAGAGAAAAACAGATTACAGAGAAATAATGATTCAAGGAGAATTACAATTGCCATGTTTATAATTATCTCCTATTTTTGATACGTGTTGATTCTTCACCCCTCTTATATCCCTCCACTTTTTGAACTACCACATTTATTAGGTTCCTCGATATGACAGTTTTGTTGCTGGATACATAGTTATAGCTGAATGTATATTGTCTTGACAAACTTTGGTTGTGGCAATGACTGACCACCTATTCCATTTTTTTCTTCCTTTAGTTTGTTTCAGCAGACAATCCCATTGTGGGCTTTTACTACTTGCTGTATGAGGTCAGCGAGTTACTGCCCCGTTGCCATCCACAACAACCCCTTTTTTCTTTCTTTTTGTTCTTTCATTTGTTCTCCCCCTTCCCACCCACACTTCCCCATTTGTCCCTCCTTTCTTTTTGACTTTATATATTTTTTTGTTTATTTATTTTCTTCTTTTCTCTTCTTTTTTCTTCTTATTTTTATTTTGTTTTTATTTATTATTTTTTATTTGATTTTTTTTTTTAAATATGTTATGTTCTTTTCTTTTCTCTTCTTTTCTTTTTCATTTTCTTCTTTGCAAGTCCAATACATCAGACTACATAATAGGTTCAAGGAGCTCCACTGATCTTACCAAAGTAACATAGGACATTTAGACTAGGAGCGTTGACTCCCCAATACGCCAATCCAGTATATAAGGGAACCATAAAAGCAAGATGGGCTGGTACCTCCAAATGGAAGTTCTGAGAAAGAAATAAAATGAGATAACAAAGAAGTATAAAACGCATACAGAAAAAAGGGAGAAAGGAGGAGAAGAAAAGGAAAAAAGAAGAGAGGGACCCAAGTGAGAGAGAGCCTGGGTTGTCAGCACCATGTCTTAGGCACTATGTAACAGTTAGGGAAAGAGTTGAAGTTTGGATGACATAGAGAAGTTGATCCAGGTGTACCATGTCTCTAGAAATTTTGAATACCTTTCGTGAAGGCTGGTGGTTATGTCCTTCATTCTCATGATAAGGTTGAGTTCCTCAATCCATTCTCTAATCATCGATATTGAAGTCTTCTTCCAATGCCTGTGAGTGAGAGCACATCCTGCGGACAGAAGAAACCCAAGGATACCCTTTTTAATCTTTGCAATCAATTCAGGTATGATTGAGAGAAATGCTACCTCCAGAGTTTCTGGCCACGTACATCCAGTAATCAAATAGGAAAGCTGAAATATAATATAGCATGCAGGTACTGCAGCACACTGTATTCAACTCCAATCTAAGGTAAATAAGAGACAGGCTTTAGCACAGATCCCAACCCATCTGTCACAACCCTCTGACGTTTTTTTTCCCACAATGGGCTTAATCGTAAAAGTGAACATTTCCTTTGGGCAAAGAGATTCTATGCACATACACATCACAAGCCAGGTGAAACTGAATGATTGTAAACATAGGTTCTGCTGCTTATCAGCTCAATTTAACAATTTCAACAAAGTGACCAGGCAAAAGGTTCTTCTTAATGACCATAGACAATGAAGTTAAAAGAAAAACACAGAACTCAACACACACAAGAAAAAAGATGGGGGGATTTAAGGGGTCATTAAGAATTATGTATAAACAAACTTGTTATATGCATTGGTGTGTGCATTAATTCAATATATGTCACACTAAAAAAAGAAGGGAGTAATGTAAAGAAAGGAAGGTATAACATTTATAAAAATGAGAAATGAAAACAAAAATAACTACAAAATCTTTATTATATCACTTTAAATGAAAGAGACACACAAATCAAGAATTTAGAGTTAAAAACCCCCTGGGGGGGGGGGGTGTCCTAGCAATTGAAGAGTGAAGATGTGTGTCTCCTCAGCTCCACTCTTATCACAGCTCTAAATAGCTTTTACAGGGGAGATATCTGCTCTCACAGGCTCCAGGGACCTCTACCATGTCCCAGCATCGCCGGACATCCTCCCAGCCACTGAGAAATGATCGGATGTGGCAGGGATTGCAAATTTCTTGCCTGAGACCTGGAGGACCGGGAGTGGAGACTCCAAGATGGCAGCCCCGCTTCCACAGCTGGTGGCATCTCCCATCCCATCCCCACAGTCGGGCCTCATTGTGTCAGTTGGATGTTTTTGAAAATCGCAGTATACACTCAAAGCATAAGACTGCATAATGCAAAAAATGCGCAATAAACCGTACTTTGACTTTGATGGGGCTCAGCTATTTTTATCAAAATCTCTCTAGGTGCACCCTCATGCAACGTAGGGCACTATGCCCTTTGCTGGCTGCCATCCGGGAGGCAGGCCTCACCTACCGCTGTGGCTTTCCCTTTAGCTTACAAATGACTAAGGACGATCGACAAGTCACACTGCGCAACAAAGAAGATCTCCCGCACTTCTTATCTGCTTTGCAACTAGGAAAAGTCGCCTTTCCAGATTAGAGAGGTTCCTTGGATATACCATTCCCTCCCTCAACCTTGGCCACCTGCGAGAAGCATGGGCCACTCCAGAGGCCGCAAACATCTTCCTCTGGTTCTTCTCCTGGTTCCTCTGCTGCCAGAGAGTGATGGCATCTCCATTTGAGGCTTTCTTCTCTACCTCAGGGACACCATTATCTTGATCAGTGACCTTCATCTGCCTATGTGAATGCATCGGTTCCTGTTCTGCTGGACCCACTGGGACAAGTTTTCATCTGATGCGACAGGCTGGATTTGAAAGTATCAGTTCACGTTTAGGTTAACATTTTGATTATGATGTTTCTGTTTCTTACAATATAGGTTTGCTTTCCTAGCATTTGGTGAGAATCTATGGACACAGACTATTAGCATCCCCTATTCATCCGCACACAGTAGATGTGATGGGCAGAGCACAGGTTCCTTTGTCACCTCCATGTTAGTCTTCATTGCCCCAGTAGGCCCAACCAACATTAGTGTAGACCCTCTAACAGGTTGAGACCCAAGGACTTCCCTGCGATGGGTTTGTGCCCTGCGCCTAGCCTGCAGATGCTCCAAGTACCCTCCTGTTGTACTTTTCAGTTATATAACTTTGTATAATTTTTGTCTTAACCATTTTCCTCTTTATTTTTTTTTTAATCACTCAGTGCATGCTTCTCACTACATCACTCACACCCTGATTGCTGGAGTTCCCTATGGTCCAACTGCTCCCCTAGCTAACTATGGCTCAAGGTAATTTCTTATAATGTTCAGACTCTGTTCTCCACATAAAAGTAGTAAGTTATGGATGGAACTGAAAAGGCTGGGGGCTCAGTAGCTGTTTCTGCAGGAGATGCATTTCACTCCTCAGTCAACTCCGAAATTGCACACTTATTTGTATAACCAGTGGTTTCTTAGTACATCCCTGGTTCCCAAATCAAAGGGCACAGCCATAGATGTACATAAATCCTGCCCTTTTCTGCCTATGGGGCAATTACTAGAACTTCTGGGTCGGTACATTTTTTGAAGGGGAAAATAGCCGAGACAATGTACATGTTTGCTAATGTGTACACCCCTAATGCTAACCAACTTACATTCCTGGATGCAACCCTGAAACGGCTTACAAAGTTTAGAGATGGCTTCTTGATTTTAGGGGGGGACTTTAATACAATTCTGGATCTCCTACTTGATACATCAAATAGACAACCTGCCCACTAGTATGCCTTCCTGAAGCACTTTTGCAAAACTCTCCAATCCCATTTTCTACTAGACAGTTGGAGGTTACTTCACCCCTCTGATAGGGACTTTAGTTACTATTCTAAAGTGCATGACATCTACACCCACATAGATCTACTATTTGTAGATCATTTCACCCTTGAGTTACTGCAGGCAACATCCATTGAGAATATCACCATTTCAGATCATGCCCCGGTCTTCGTCACCTTTACCTTTCTACAAGGTATGCACCAAGCCTGGTCTGGCGGTTGAACGAAAATCTCCTGGATGATGCTGCAGTGGTCACAGGGGTTTCTGATACTCTCACTCATTATTTTAGGGAGAACTCCACCGACGATGTAAGAGAGGGGATGGTTTGGGAGGGGTACAAGGCAGTGGAGCAAGGCAACAGGCAGACTTTAAGAAGGTCCTGGGTGTCCATCAGCAGGCTGAACTTCGGCATAAGCATCATAGAGACCATGAGGCATTCAAGCGGTTAACTGAATTAAGAGACCTTTTTTCATGCCTACTGGACAGTAAAGTCACCAGGCAACTCTGCTATCTTTCTCATGACATGGTAACAAGTGTGGCAGGGTGCTGGCCAGAGCTCTCTGTAAATGTCGGGCTCAGGCATATGTCCATAAATTTCAGTTTACCTCTGGAGTACTGGTCTCTCATTGTTCTAAAATTGCCTCATTGTTCCGTGATTACTATGCTGAAATGTATTCCTTAGATGCCAAGGCTACTCCTGAGGCCCTACCCTCTAGACTGTCCCATATTTGGGAGTACTTGGCTGCATCTGGCCTTCCACCTTCGCCTGAAGACCAACTGATGACCATGGAATCTCCTATCACAACCTCTGAAATCAAAGTCTCTGCCTACTGGGAAGAGCCCCAGCCTGTATGGGTATACTAAGGCATATTATGTTACTTTCCTTCCCTTACTACTTGGTCCTATGTGTAGCTACTTTAATTCTATAGCTAAAGGTAGTCGGATCTCCCTTGAAGCTTTGTTGGCCTACATTATGGTACTCACAAAGGAAGGAAAAGATCCCACTGTATCATATATACAAATAAGTGTGCTAATCCTTATACAATTAGTGAAAAAAAAGGAACCATCAATGGTTAACTGAAAAAAAATGTTCCTAAATACAAATGTTCATAAAAAAAATGTGATGTGGTGAATCACCCAGTGAAAAAAAATAATCAAAAATGAAAACAGTTCAAAGAAAAAAATCCTGAATTCCCAGGGAAAAAGTGAATAAAAATAGAAATAGAAAATACGACATCAATAGTTCAAATTTTTTTGTTCTGTGTTCACACAATTCCAAATGACAAATGAATTATTAATGTGCTCTTATAGATCCCATCACCGCTTGTACAGAATCTGTGGATCTCATGAAACAGAGATCAAGTTCGCTTACTTAAAAATCCACCCAGACTCCAGCAGCTGGGCTTTTCATAGCAGATCAGCTCCTCCGGCAATCCAAAGATCACCACTTGTTGGCATTTCATTATCTTTTCCAAGCCTTACAGGCTACCATATTTTCTATTTTTACTTGTTTTTCCATATAACTCAATGAACACAATGAAAGTTAAAATGAACTACTCTAAGTCTGAGATCTTACCGATCCTGCTCCCTCCCCCAATGGTGAGTAGCCTGCATACGGTTCCTGTGCCCCTGCCCAGAACCTTTTATTCAAAAATTTCAAGTATGCTGTTTAAGTTTGTGTGGAATGCAAGGAGACCTCAGATAGCTTTGCAGGTGCTGAGATGTTCAAAACCAGCCGGAGGCCTAGGCATACTTGAGGTACTACAGGGCTATCATTCTCCTGCGAATTCTATACTGGCATTTCCATGCCCAAACAAAGCTTTGGGTTTCCCTTGAAAAATGTATGGCTGGCAGAAACATGGCTTCTGCCCCGTAGCTACACAGGGGGTTGTCAGATGCTGCTTCACCTTTAATGTCCCAGGCTCTTAAAGTATGAGATTGGATCAACAATTTGTACACTTTGGCTCCCTCTGTGTCCTCCCTGGCTCCGCTTGGGGGCTTTCACTGGTTCCCTCCTGGAGAACAAATTGCCTTCTTCAGGAAGTGGGTCGATGATGTAGAATGGTAGACTGCTTACACTCGAGGCCCTCAAGGCCTGTCGTGGTAGCTTACCAATTAACTTTTGGCGATATAAACAACTCCACCACTTTTTTGCTACACAGGGCCGCTCTATCAGGGATGTATCTATGCTTAAGCCATTCAAGTCCCTCTTCATTGCTGAAGAACCTATCCCTCATATGGTCTCTGAGTTATACCAACTACTAGCCTAGCCCAAGCCTATTTATATCTGGGAATGGGAAAGGATCAGGGGGTGGAGTTTTCCACAGTGCAACTGGCCCATCTGTATCAGCTTATGCATTCTAGCTCAATTGAGTCTAGGACCCAGAAAACTAACCACAAGCTACAGTCGCACTGGTACTGGATGCCTGCTGCTCTGTTGCAGATCTTTCCTTCCATCGTTTACCATTGCTGGAGAGGCTGTGGCCATCACGGCACACTGTTACACTTATGGAGGGAGTGTCTGGCAATCAGACCCTTCTGGGAAGACATTAAATCACAAATAAAATAAATATTAAGCCTCTGCTGCACTTTCTCTTCCACATTCCACCAATATTAATTAGTCAAAATAAAAGGAGCGCCTTGCCACATCTTTTGAATGTAGCCAGACGCTTACTTCCAGTTTACTGAAAGTGTGCTCATACTCCAAGCCGTGAGAAATGGATGCGGAAGGTGCAAGAGATCAGGGAAGCAGAGGCATGGGTGGCAACTTTCAGGGACACAAGGGAATGTTTCAATAGTACCTGGGTATTGTGGCTAGAACATACCTCGGATCCAGGGCATATCTTGTCAAGCCAGTGGCGTAACTAGAATCTTCAGGTCCCTGATGCAAGAAACCATGAAGGGCCCCCCTGAACCCTGGATGGGGCCCTTTCCTCTGAGCCCGGTGGCGGACCGCCAGTGCTCGGTCGCAAGTGGGTGGCTACATATAAAGGAACCGATCTCTCCACCCCCCCTACTCCTTTCCCTCCTGCAAGCATTCAGTGTCTGCAGGAGGAAAATGGAGAGATTGGTTACTCTATGCCAGTGTTTCTCAATCTTTTTACAGTCAGGGCCTTGAAGTATACCCCTAGGTGAATAGGGCTGCACTGCAACCACTCCGCAACAGTGGACAATGCCCACAGTTGCAGCATAGTGATGATGCATTTGGGGGATAAAAAAGGCGGTCAGGAGGCAACAGATTGCCTCTGTACCGGCTGTCAAATGCCTCTGGAAAGCGATCTGAGCATGGATCGCTTCTCAGAGGAACAACATTTTCTTGCTAGTATAATGAACAAGTGGTAAAAAAAATAATCAGTACGCATATATACACACATACACATATATATAAACACACACATAATACACACACACATATATATAAAACACACACATACTGTATATATAAGCACACACATATATAAACACATACACACACTCATATAAATGCACATATGCACACACATATAGACTCATGCACCCACAAATACATGCACATACACATACACGCACATACACACACATGCACCCACATATACTTGCACATACACATACACACACATACACATGCATGCACCCACATATACATGCGCATACACATACATGCACACACACATACATGCACACACACGTATATGCACCCACACATACGTGCACCCACATATACGTGCACCCACATATACATGCACATACACATACATGCACACACGCATACATGTGCACACACATACATCCACACACATATATTTAAACAAATACATAGATAGCCTTTTAAAAACGACTGTACCTCTTCCTGTCGGCTACTTCGCTCTAGGGGGAGACAAAGAGCACAGCTCACACTGTGCTTTCCTTTTAGCTATAAACAGAGCAGCTCCCCACAGTGCCAATATACAGCTTCGCTGGGGATTTGGTAGCTCTCTTTCTATCTAGGCATTCAAGGGGCCCCTACGGATATGTTTGGATATCCTGTTGTTGTAATATTACAGAAAGATTACATTAAAAAACCCTAGGGGCTCTAAAGGAGTGTTAAATTGTCTGAATAAAGTTTGTTTAAAAAATATATTAATTATCAAAAAGACTGAATATCAAAAAGATGAACACAAAAACACCCCTAAACTAACACAGGGAACTGGAGAAGGATAAATGAGTGAGGAAATTCATAAGTATGATGAATAAACACAATGTTAATAATGAAATCATGAAAATAACTTTCATAGCCAAATAAAAGTAGATAGTAAAATGATATTCATAAAAAGGGGAGAGGAAAAAATAGGTCAAATTTGGTAGTCAATCATAATAGTGAGTGAAATCCCACGCATAGTTTAATCCTCAAGGAATTTGGGTGTCTAACTTAAAAGAACAGAAAATCTGTAAGGTGACCTTACACTGGACCCCTTTCCCATCCCCCCCTAGTCCTGCTGTACCAGCTTATCATGATCCCCTGCTACAAGACATTGAAAAACCTCTTCAAAGGTCCAGGGGATTGAAAGCCCCATGGCTTAATCTTGTGTCCGTATTGCCTAGCCAGTGCGGACTACAGGCATTCTAATTGGTCAGCACCCTCACATGGATGGCATTGACCAATCAGAAGCTATCTAGCCTGTACTGTCAGGGCTGCATGGAGAGGAGAGAAAGCCACCATGATTTCACAATCTGGACCAATGAAGAGGCTCTTCGGTGCCTGACAGTGGGGGATTGCCGCAATCTGGTACAGTGGGAACGGGGGATAGGGAGTGGGTCCAGTGTAAGGTGACCTTACAGATTTTCTGTAAAGGTGAACTTACATTTTAAAGATGCAGAAAACTTCTCTTTTACTAAAAAAGTAAAAAAACAATCACCTTACCTCCTACGATTATCCATTCTTTCTAATATTTGTAGTTTCAAAGATTGTATATTTGATCCATGATTTTGCACAAAATGTTTGGCTGTGTTAGTTTGCATTTGAGTGTTGATGCTTGATAAATGGTCTCTTGTGTGATTGCATAACCATTGCCGACTAACTGATTTATAGAGGAGTTGCCATTCGGCTTTACTTGCCACAAATCTAGTGCCCCATTTTAGTACTGTTCTATACCCGGGATCTCCTTGTAAAAAGGGCAAATAACACTTCACAATATTCCTAATTTAGTTAAATTCAATGCTGTAGGGAGTAATAAACACAACTGGTGTATTGTGATCTTTTACTATATATTTTTTAAAGATAATCTCCCAATCTGAGATGGATCTTTGAGCAAACTTTCTCTGGTGGTATTCCTGGCCCAGGAGCATGTCCTGGTAGTTTCAGCTTAATTGTAGGCTGTCCTACATTTGTCCTGCTTCTCTTTCAAAGTCCAGTAATGTGGAGCAATTTCAGTATTGCTTTTAGGACATACAGAGCCATGAAGAACAGAGTTTTTTTAGGAAGGTTCCCTAAAGGATTTCATGGGAATGTGTTGATCCATTATGGAATGCACTAAGGTTACATGCAAATAATTGATTTAATTCATGGGTTCTCCCTCTAAATCTCATATTGTATTCATTTTTGTTTAGATACTCAAGCAATCTGTTTTGGAGCATGTCCTTATGAACACCAAAAATGACATAATCAATATAACAAAAATAATAATGTATGTGATCTTTAAATAGGTTGACATCTCCAAAGACATGGTGCTCCTCCCACCAACCCATATATAGGTTGGCAAAAGTGGGGGAAAACGTAGCCTCTATCAAAGTCCCACATCTGTGAAGATGCCAAACTTTGTCAAATAAAAAGTTATTATGGGTCAGCAAAAAAGTAATGACCTCCAAAATGAAATGATTAAGTTCATCCAAATATTCAGTATATAGGTCAAAGTGATGTTTCAAGGTTTCAAGAATCATGTTTATGCACCCTAGGAAAATGTTGAAATATTGGGATAATTGAATATTCCGGAATCAACTTCTGGGAAATGTCAAGATTGAGAATTCCAATAGCTACTCATTCTTCCACTACGTTTCATAGTTAGATAGTTGGTAAGGTTGAATAGAGACACCAGTCTATCTAGTTTAAACTGTGTAGGTATGTATGTGTGTGTGAGAGTGTATTTATGTCAATACCATTTCCCATTCGCTAAGATGACCATCTAAAATGCCCCACTGATTGTGGAAGGGCGTTCCTAATTCTTACTGCTCTGACAGTAAATTACCCCCTACGCAGTTTAACCACTTCAAGCCCAGCCTATAGTGGATTGACGTCCGCAAAGTGGTTAAGTTATCCTGACTGGACGTCCAGCAAGATAAGCCTCTTGTGCGCTCCCGTCTCTCTGACACACCGCATTTCTGATCTCGGTAGAGAGCCTATGATGTAGGCTCTTTACCACGTGATCAGCTGTGTCCAATCACAGCTGGACACATCGTAACCAGGAAGTGCCATTTATCTGCTTTTTTTCTATTCACGCTGACATGGCGTGGGTAGAGGAGAGCCGATCAGCAGCTCTCCTGACAGGGGGGTCTGCGCTGTTATCAGCACATTGATTATCAGTGCAGACCCATCAGCAGTGCCCATAAGTACCCACCAGGGATGGCAAACATGTGCCCACCAGGGATGCCAACCCTTGCCCACCCAGGATGCCAACCTGTGCCCACCAGGGATGCCAATTAGTGCCCACCAGGAATGCCAATAAGCACCCATTAGGGATGGCAATCAGTGCCCATCAGTAATGCCTGTCAATGCCTCCTCATCAGTGCTGCCTATCAGTACCATCTACTAGTGCCCATCATTGCCCATCAGTGCCACCCACCAGTGCCCTTCAGTGCCGCCTATCAGCACCCATCAGTGCAGCCTCATCAGTTCCCATCAGTAAAGGAGTAAACATACTTATTTACAAAATTTTATAACAGAAACAAAGAAAAATGTATATCTTTTTTTATTAGTTTAGCAAAAAATAAAAAATCCAGTGATGAACAAATGCCACCAAAAGAAAGCTCTATTTGTGGGGATAAAATGCTAAACGTTTCATATGGGTACAGCATTGCATGGCTGCGTAATTGTCATTCAAAGTGCAACAGTGCTGAAAGCTGAAAATTGGCCTGGGCAGGAGGGAGGTGAAAGGGCCCTGTAATGAAGTGGTTAAGGTTGAACCGCTTCTCCTCTAATTTCATTGAGTGGCCGTGTGTCTTCTTAAGCTCCCTAAAACTGAATTTTCCTTCCTATGCTAGAATCACCATTGAGGTATTTGTAAATTGGTATCACATCTCCTCTTAAGTGTCTCTTCTGCAAGGAGAATAACTTTAATGCTTGTACATGTTCCTCATAACTGAGGTCCTCTAGTCCCCTTATTAGCTTTGTAGCACTTCCCTGGATTCACTCCAGTTCCAACACATCCTTTCTGAAGACTGAAAACCAGAAATGGATGGCATATTCAAGATGTGGCTGGACCAGAGTCTTGTAAAGTGGTAGAATTATGGTTTTATCCCATGAGTAAATACCCTTTTTAATGCATGCTAGTATTTGCTTTCTGCAGCCTGCTGCAGCTTGGCATTGCATGCCATTGATGAGCATGTGATCTACTAGGATCCCCAGATCTTATTCCATCAATTTTGTCCCCTCAATGGTTCTCCCCCTAGCCAGTAACTTGCATTAATGTTTTTAGCCCCAAGTGCATTACTTTACATTTCTTAACATTTAGCTTCATTTGCCATGTAGTTTCCCACTCCATTATTCTAATGAGGTCTTCTTGTAAGGTCTCTATATCCTACTGTGAAGTTATTGTCCTGCTTAGCTTTGTATCAACAAACAATGAGATTGCATTATTTATACCATCTTCTATGTCATTGAGGAATATGTTAAACAGAAATGGCCCAGGACATAGCCTTGAGGTACCCCACTTACCATGCCTGACCATTCTAAGTACAAACTATTCACCACTAGAGATGGGCTGAACACCCCCCTGTTTGGTTCGCACCAGCACTCCCGAACAGAGAAAAAGTTCTGATCTGAACGGCGCCCTATTAATGTCTATTGGACATGAACATTCAAAAGTTTCCATTTTGAAGGCTTATATGCATGTTATTGGCCATAGTAAAGTATGGAGGTCCGGGAACTGCCCTGGGGCACATGTATCAATGCAAAATTTTTACAGGAGCAGTACCCCTACCCATTCACTAAAAAAGTGTGAAAAGTAATTAAAGACAGGAGGCAGTTTTTGACAATTCCTTTATTAAAAATAAAAAACAGTGTCCCCGATGTAAATCCATTGTCAATCCCCGGATCCCAAAAAAAAACCCACTCCGCTGTCAACTAAGGCAAACCGCCAAATACCTGGCTTGCCATTTGACAGTAATAGGTAAGGGTGGCATCACAAGGGGGTCAGTGATGCCACAAGGGAGCGGTGCCACTCGACCCCACTCCTTAACAACCAGCTATTCACTACACCCTAATTGGGCAAAGCTTTGCCCAATCAGGGCTTAGAATGCATTGTGCAGTTCACATCCGCTGAGTGCCCTGAAAATTCGGGTGTTCGTGGAACGGGCGAACAGGTAATGTTTGGGCTGAACTTTTGCTCGGCCCGAACCGTTCTATAAATTGTAGTAGGATCCTCATTTAAGGTACAGCAGGTGCTGGAATCTAAAAGTTGTCCTAAAGCTTCTGGCCGATAATCAGTGTTATTCAGTACAATATCAGCCCCTCCTTTGTCTGAGCCCTTGATGGTTATTACGGAACAAAGCTGAAATATAGGTTTCCAAAAAGGTCAGATACAAGAGCAGGCCCACCACATATGTAGCCGTGTACCCCCAGATTTGCTACACCTCCAGTACCGATCAGGAATTGAAAAAAAATTAGCTTTCAAAAGGACAAATTTTATTGAAAAGGGTGAATTTCTAAAAACAATATTTACAAGGTTGGAGTAAAATAGCAGGAGTCAATAATCAGTGGATACTATTGAAGTCTACTATCCTGGATGCAACTAGATTTTATGTAAGGAAAATAAGTATGAGTAAACTGAAAAGGAAACCAAAACAGTTCATTACAGAGGTACAAGGAAACAGAGAGTGTAGTTTATAGAGACGTGAATAAAGACAAATAAAAGGAGGTCAAACATATTTTCATTGCTGCTAAAGCACATGATAAAAGATCACAGTTCTGTTAAGAAAGGGGACAAAACCTTTTAAGGTACAGTATATCAGTGACAGGAAGAAAAGATGGGATAACAAAAATGAAAACTGGGCACAGTACTACAAGAGGAGTTCCACCTGGGGAAAAAAAAAATTAAAGTCTGCAGCTACAAATACTGTAGCAATGTCGGCTCCCCAGCCAATTTTCATATCGGCTGTTGTGTGCTGCTGCCACCATTCATCATATGGGAAACCGGCAGTGAAGCCTTTCGGCTTCACAGCCGATTCCCTACTGCGCATGGATTGATATATATCAAAAACCTTGTAAGGTAACCTCGTAAGGTAAGAAAAGGATACAATGTCACTTTAAGACAAAGTAAAGGGAAGCCCCTTCCTGACTAATGTTCCGTATTTAAGGAAACGAAAATAGGAGGCATGGCACCCTAATGAGGCACCCTGATGAGACACCTGTACGTAGCAAAATACATTGACATCACAGTTACGTCACTGGACCCCTTGGATTGAATGTCCTAATAGACATGTGCTCTTGCAGCTTCAGCTGAGGAGTTCTGGGAGCTCCTGTATGATAGCATTGCACAGCCGGCATTGAGGCACTACGCAAGATGGGCCTGTGCACAACAAGTCATAAAAGCACTCAGGGGTTCCCGACTCTAATACCCTCTCTACCCATGAATGGACATGTCTTGTTGACAACTAGATTGATGCCATATAACTACAGGAGCTGGGGCCATTGGGAACCTTAATGATCTACCGCCACTCTACAGTGACAGCAAGGAGCCTGGAAGACCTGTCGGGACTAGGTAAGACTGGCTCACTCCCAGACATACCATTACTGAGGACTTGGTAGAGTGTATGAACTGTACGTTCCTGTATGATAGAGCGGGAACCGTCTTAATGCAAATCGCTGTTTCCCATTGTGTAATCTATTAGGCCTTTCCCCTCCCTCCTAGGGGATACATTATGGACAAACTAACATTGGCCCATATATGGTCTCTACTATCAGCAGGTCCTACAATCAACAATTGATCTCTTCTAACACAATAATAGGCCACAAGACAATGGCAACTCATATACTGTATGGTGCATGTTTTGGAGGCCAAGTTCACTACAATAACCAATTTGCAAGAGGTGTCTCTGTTGTTTCAAGGAGCTGTCATGGGAAGCCCCAGGGTCCATGTGAGCTGCACTCTGACCACTAGGCTGTTACTATCTTGTGTATATTACCTATGCTGGGAATCGTACATGAATTTACAGTCCAGATATATATACCGAATGACATTGTTGTGGTGTGGTGAAGGGACTGTGTTACTGTATTGTATGGTTAAACAGAGTTTATATACTCACTTTTATTGGAACTTTTGATATAATTGTAGCGGTGTCCCCAACCCCTAGAGGCCTAATGGTGAACTTCAGTGTTAGGGAGAGCTGACATCCTTCTCCACAGTATGGGTTACTAGGCATGGTGGATGTAATGCAAGTTGGAAACATGGGCGCCAGTCACTTTTTGGATGCAAGAAAAAGAGATTCTAATGTAGGTGGTACGGATCATTGGGTATGACACCTCTTCCTACAGTCGAGAGGGATTGTGACTTCAAGTGGTAATCCGGAGATCCCCAACCCCTGTGGCGATGTTAATATAGTTTTCAAGGTTATTTTCACTCATATATTTGAGACAAATTGGTATGTTATGTCATTGTGTCAGGGAAGTGGTGTGGTGTTGTTACAGTAAGCCATATATATAGACCTGACATTTAAGTACATGCTAAGGGTCGTATCCATTATATGTGTTCTATCATTGTCGGATCACCAGTCTCACGTCGAGTGTACCTGGGACCCCGAAGGGTACTGTCGAGGAACTTTGTTGTCTCTGTGGAGAACGTTTA
>BLSH010025165.1:1188818-1210861 GCA_018402905.1 Glandirana rugosa | reverse complement strand
TGATCCAGTGCAGGAGATCCACTCTACCGCTGTATAACTAAGTTATGTGGTCGGCAAGCGGTTAATTATCTGCAAAGCATCCTGCAAAGGGAAGGATGTATTTCTGAGATACAAGAGGGTATTATCAGCATATACTGACAGTTTGTCATCCACTTTAACTCCCTTTAATGAGTTATTGTAATTTCTACAGCTAAATGCTCTAGGCCAAGAGTAAACAGGTCTGGGAAAAGGAGGCAGCAGATAATGAGTTGTTAGTACACACCCTTGCCACAGAGGCTGAGTAAAGCATACTGTATACAACTAAGCAATAAATCAGGGATCAAAAGCAAATATACAAAGAACAGATGTACCGTTACATAACAATGGGTTTGATTTGGGGTTAAAGCTTCATTTTATACAGAATACCCAATCAGGTGCCAGGAAAATAAAAGAACAGCATTTTTGTTTGCACATTATTGGATGGTGGAAATCAGAAGAGCATCGCCACATTCACTAAGTTCTAGAGAAAATGAGTGCAATTGCACTTGCAAAGTTCATTTGCAAGTGCAGTTGCATTTTGCTATATGCTTCTAGTACATCAACCCTATTGTCCCTAATCTGTTAAAAAAGGGTATAGTTGATTCAGGAAATGGGGGGAAGTCCAAGTCTTTGCAGTGATGTTGCCAATAGTGATGAGCAGAATGTACCTTGGTTTGGTTCAGGGGTGGTTTGCTAAACATTGCTAAAGATTGGTAGTCAAATCCAAACCCCAATGAAGTCAATGAGAGATGAATCTTAGAACTCAGTAGTTAATATTTTCTAGGCTAATAGGCTAGGGGCTGTCAGACAAATGCATATGGGACTGTGGAAATGATCTGAGGAAGATGTACCAACAAAAAAGGTTTTACAAAAACTAAATTTGATGGGAAGCAGTATAAATAAAAATGTCTACAGCAAAACATTAAAAATGCACAATTCCTTTGAATAACATGCTTGGGGTGCCATTAACCGGTCTGTGATATATAGAACAACTTACAGCTGCTTCATTCTGTTTGTAAACAAAGCAGCCAGGGACTCTCTTCACCTATACCAGATCCTTATCCTAGATGAGGGCCTGGTATAGGTGTAACTGGGTACCGCACAGACACAGAAACAAAGTTCATGGGGTTCCCCCTAAAAATACATACCAGACCCCAGCAGTGGCTGGTCAATAGGGGGCGCCAGGGTGCCGCCTCCCTGCTAGGAATGAAGAAAAAAAAGGACGCCCGACCCCCTAAAGGTGCCGCCGATATTTTGATTTTTTTTGCCTTTTCTTTTTTCTTCAGGCTCCTTGCTGTCTTCTGACAGCAAGTAGTGAGCCTATTGTCAGTCCTAAAAGTGTATGTATGTGTGCCAAAGACGTGCGCATACATACACTAATTGACTGCCCTGAGACAGTGACTGCCAGTGAGCAGATATGTCACAGTGCGGTGGGCGGGGGCGGGACTGTGGCGGACGTGCTGCTGGGTGTGTGTGATGAGTTGACTCCACGACCACGCAGGCACAGCATTCTGCCAGGTTGCCGCCGTCTGTCCTCCTCACAGTTGCAGATGAGTGCACCTGCCAGGCCGAGTCTCTACCATCTCTCCCCTCCCGCCTGTCTGAGGAAGAAGAAATGGGTCGAGTCGGAGACTCAGAGTGACTGCCAGTTCCAGCCAGACCACCAGTGACTAACTCTCCCACGGTCCCAGTCCCACCACTCCAGTCTTCATTCGACAGGACCAGCACAGATCGACACTCAGTCAGTCCATCCATCCCAGCCAGCCTGCCAGGTACCATTTTAATAATACCAACTGAACCGTAGGTGCAGCACTGTGCACTTGTGCAGTCCTCATTGCAGCTCTCTGCCTGCTCCATGCCCCCTCTCTCTGCTGCCCTGCCTGCGTGGACTGGTGCTCTTTTTCTCAGGCAGCTGGCACTGGCTTTTAAGTTGGGACTTTGATGTATGGGGGACTCTCATAGGGATCCTGAATCAGGGTCCCCCCATACATCACAGCCCCTTATATCAGGGTCCCCATGAGAGTTCCCCACACATCACAGCCCCTTATATCAGGGTCCCCAAGAGAGTCCCCCATACATCACAGTGTGATGTATGGGGGACTCTCATGGGGACACTGATTTAACATTAAAGGTGCTGTGATGTATGGGGGACTCTCATGGGGACCCTGATTTAAGGTGCTGTGATGTATGGGGGACTCTCATTGGGACCCTGATTTAACATTTAAGGTGCTGTGATGTATGGGGGTCTCTCATGGGGACCCTGATTTAAGGGGCTGTGATGTATGGGGACTCTCATGGGGACCCTGATTTAAGGGGCTGTTATGTATGGGGGACTCTCATGGGGACCCTGATTTAAGGTGCTGTGATGTATGAGGGACTCTCATGGGGACCCTGAATCAGGGTCCCCATGAGAGTCCCCCATACATCACAGCCCCTTATATAAAAATTTTGAGCACCAGCTGCCACTGCTCCTGACACAATGGGTGGAATATATAAGGGGTGGGGCTTATGAGAAGTGGGAGGGTTCAAGAAAGAAGGGCGAGATCTGGAGCTCCACCATAAAATTTCACCACCCACCACTGCCAGACACTTTTCTTTGATGAAGGTCTAGCATGGATGTTAAATGGGACCCCAATGCAAACAAAAAAAATGGTGTGGGCCCCCTAGTCTCATATCAAAACAAGAAAAAAGCATGATGTTTTACCCCAAAATCAAAAAAGTGGGAGGCACATATACAAACTGTTGTAATTCCTACACCGTTCACCTGATTTGGAGGTAAATACCCTCAAATTAAAGCTGAAAGTCTGCAGTTAAAGCACATCTTGTTCGTTTCATATCAAATCCATTGTGGTGGTATATAGAGCCAAAAACATTACAATTGTGTAGATGTCCCAATATTTATGGACCTGACTGTACTTCTTAATTTAAGATATAATTTTGTATGGGTCTCTGTCTATAGGGTCTGTGGTGGAGGAGTTAACACTTTCTTGTGCACAGCATCCATTTGAAATGAACATTTCTCCTCTTGGAGTTTTATAAGAACTTTTTTCTCACCTAATGTTTATGCACTTTATATGCTGGGCATTTTATGAACTCATTTGAACAGCCTATTGCTATTTTTTCCTCAGGATTTGCACTTTCAATTGAATTGCTGCACTGAGGAAATTGTACTCCTAAGTTTTTTTTATGGATGTTCTTTTCACTTAATGCCAATGCACTTTATGTTTTGGGGTTTTAGCACACATTTTTTTTATCATATATATTTTCAATATAGTTTTTGGTAGAGGCTAAAGAGTTAAATATTACTATTGTAATATCTTATATTTAATACATTATAAAAAAATGCAAGAAGGTGAAATGAGAATGCCTAGGAAAACCTCTATTGTAGTAGAGTGGAGTTCTTGTTGACGGAGCCTCTGAGCATTCTTAGAATCCAGCAGTGACTCAGCTCACCAGGCATCTTAAGTAAATATACATATATATTGTTTTATAGATAGACACTGCAAGTTGGCATACTTTTAGGAAAAGACCACAAATCAGTTCTTCTTAAATAGTATGCAGTACTTGCTCAAGCACATTAATGTTTTAGGTTTCAGTTAGTATAACTACAAATTTATCATATCTGTGTACATTTGTACCCACATCAGCAGCATTCCCTACCCACACAATTAGGTTTTAATAATGCAAACTGTGCTATAATTTAAAATTATTATAATGAGGAAAGTAGCTATTTCAAATAAGAATCAATATTAGGCACTTTATAAAATGAATGCAAAAAAATGAACATCTATAGCTAGAAACAAAATAAACTAAGAATTGCACACATTAGCCATGTTTATATGTAAATACAAATAAAAGCTACTTTAACACATATTTGCATTAAAGTTTTAAACAAAGCCAAACAAAAATATCAAGGGACTTGTGTAATAAATGTTATGCTGCTTGTAATGTGATACATCCTAATCCAACTTGCAAGGAATCTATATATTTTTAAACATCACAGGTTTCTGTTTCTTTCATGTGTTTGCATTGGGATATATCACGAAAACTTCTATGAAGTGTTGGAAGCTCAGAACATTATAATTTCATCTGTGCAACACTCTCATGTTTCTTCATGTAAGTATCACAAACTGCAGCAAACCTATACGTCTCGAGGGCAAATTTTATTTCTAGAGAACTTTAAATTTCTCTCCAAAAACAATTTAGCCCTAAATGCTTTGGTTTTACCAACAGTATAATTTAATGACTAAACCGCATCCTTTACTTGCATTTGAAAGACTGGGAAACTACATAAAAATACACTTTCATTTTACTATATCTTATGTATGCAGACATATGGTTTTGCAATAAGTAAATGTATCTGTAAGCATAGAATGATGCAAATACCAAGTAAAAAAAAAAAAAAAACAGTGCTAAGTACAGTAGTTTCTTTCTTTTTTTTCAAGTATAATTTTATTGAGTTTTAAAACAGTAAAAGACCAAAAAAAATAGAAAATAAGACAAGTGTCATAAAGAAAGAACATTTCAGACAATATAGATGGCACATACAGCAGATATTGCCCAGCATACAGATGTTAGGATAGCTGAAAACCAATGTTTCAAAGACATTGTTACTTATAACAATACATTATATTATACCGTATAATTGTAAGAAAAAGTATGGAAAACACCCCTGTAAAAAGGGAAATGGTATAAACAGTAATACAAAATAATAATTCTAGTAAAGAAAGGTAACATCTGAAACATTAGCATTAGGGATGGGCCCGATGTTCGAGTCAAACATCCGGTGTTCTCCTGTTCGCAGAATCTCGAACATTATGAAGCGTTCGCGGCACATTTGAGCGCCCCATAATGCAGTGCGAGATCACGGGGAATGACACATGCACGTGACCTGCATGCTTTGTCCAATCACAGCACACTCTGCTGTGAGAGCCATGATTGGCCAGAGGCAGAGTGCCTTTGGCCAACCATGGCTCAGGAGTCTCAGTCCATGCCCCACACTATATAAGGCCACTTGAAGAGCAGCCGTATGTAGTGTGTGAACGTGGAGAGTGGAGACTGGAGAATTTTGCTAGTCTAGCTAGGTTAGTTAGTGGCGTGTAGGTAGTGTACTATATAGAGTATATACTGTTAGTGCAGGCAGTGTAGTATATAGATCTAGTGTAGCCTATATACAGTCAGTGCAGGCAGTGTGGTATATAGATCTAGTGTAGCCTATATACAGTCAGTGCAGGCAGTGTAAGAATATATATATATATATATATATATATATACAGTATCTCACAAAAGTGAGTACACCTCTCAAATTTTTGTAAATATTTTATTATATCTTTTCATGTGATAACACTGAAGAAATTACACTTTGTACAATGTATCTGTACAGCCCTAATACCCTAATGACCGGATACGGAAATGCTGTGGTAGATGTATAGACCTACGACCTCCATTTGACTACCCCGGATAATTATTTCATATACGCTTTAATCTCTCATATCTGGTAAGAGTACCCATTACTTATGGTGAAGGTGCACAGTGCATGCCGGTATATTGCAGCTTACTGGAAGTATTGTTCACTCCATTGGTGTTGTCTCGGGTGAAGTACTGTTTATGAACTTTTTTATTTTTCCTTTGAACATGGATTTATTATGCTCACCTAAAGGACATTTTTTTTGTGACTATCATTGGATGGATTTACCTTATGGTGTGGATTGGGCTGATCTTAAGTCTACCCTTTTCATCGTCCATTATATGTGATGTATGTTTCAATACTGTACACGTAGGATTGGTTTAATATTGTTTGTTCACATTCACTTTCAAAGCGCTGCACATTTTAGTTTACAATGTAAAGTAGTCAATGTACAGCTTGTATAACAGTGTAAACTTCTAACCCCTCAAAATAACTCAACACACAGCCATTAATGTCTAAACTGCTGGCTACAAAAGTGAGTACACCCCTAAGTGAACATGTCCAAATTGGGACCAATAAGCCATTTTCCCTCCCGGTGTCATGTGACTCATTAGTGTTACAAAATCTCAGGTGTGAATGGGGAGCAGGTGTGTTAAATGTGAAAAGAGTTAAAAGAACTCTCTGAGGATCTGAAAAAAAGAATTGTTGTTTTACATATATATGGCCTAGGCTATAAGAAGATTGCCAAGACCTTGAAACTGAGCTGCAGCACAATGGGCAAGACCATGCAGTGGTTTAACAGTGTTAGAAGAAGAGTGTGCGGAGGGTTAATTGCAGTTGGGTGTTTCCTCTAATTCTTGGATGGGCAGCTCTATTTAAACTTCCTGCGTCCTGTAGGCAAGTGCTGTCCGTTCTACAGCGTTACTGTGTTCCTGAGCTACCCGTTCTGAGCTTCCTGATTACCTGTGACCCGGCCTGAGCCCACGTCTGCTTGAACGCTCCCTGCACCGACCCTGCCTGCACCCGACCATCCGACTGCCTGTTCCTTCTGTACCTCACCTGCCTGCCTGTTAACGACCCTGCCTGCACCCGACCATCCGATTGCCTGCTCCTTCGGTACCACTCTGACCGCAAGTTAACGACCCGGCCTGCACCACTACTCTTCAGCCTAGCACGGACTACGGGACAACTTCATACCACCACCTGTGTCCCATCCAGCCCTCGTGCTCCCCTGTGCTCCAGCGCTCCCTGTCTACTCTACCAGGGGTTCTGGAACCAGGGCCGTAAGAGAGGTTGCCTACTGCATAAGTCAGACTCTACCACCAGGGACGTGACAAACAGGACAGGTTCCACTCAGAACAGGCCTCGCCATGGTTCGACCAAAGAAGTTCAGCGCGCGTGCTGAGCATCATATCCAGAGGTTGTCTTTGGGAAATAGACATATTGCCAGCATTGCTGCAGAAGTTGAAGCGGTGGGGGCAGCCTGTCAGTGCTCAGACCATACGCCGCACACTGCATCAAATTGGTCTGCATGGCTATTGTCCCAGAAGGAAGCCTCTTCTAAAGATGATGCACAAGAAAGCCTGCAAACAGTTTGCTGAAGACAAGCAAACTAAGGACATGGATTACTGGAACCGTGTCCTGTGGTCTGATGAGACCAAGATAAACTTATTTGGTTCAGATGGTGTCAAGAGTGTGTGGCGGCAACCAGGGGAGTACTACAAAGTCAAGTATGTCTTGCTTACAATCAAGCATGGTGGTGAGAGAGTCATGGTCTGGGGCTGCATGAGTACTGCCGGCACTGGGGAGCTACAGTTCATTGAGGGAACCATGAATGCCAACATGTACTGTGACATACTGAAGCAGAGCATGATCCCCTCCCTTTGGATCCTGGGCTACAGGGCAGTAGTCCAACATGATAATGATCCCAAACACAACTCCAAGACAACCACTGCCTTGCTAAAGAAGCTGAGGGTAAAGGTGATGGACTGGCCAAGCATGTCTCCAGACCTATTGAGCATCTGTGGGGCATCCTCAAATGGAAAGTGGAGGAGCACAATGTCTCTAACATCCACCAGCTCCATGATGTCATCATTGAGGAGTGGAAGAGGACTCCAGTGGCAACCTGTAAAGCTCTGGTGGATTCCATGCCCAGGAGGGTTAAGGCAGTGCTGGAAAACAATGGTGGCCACACAAAATATTGACACTTTGGGCCCAATTTGGACATTTTCACTTAGGAATGTACTCACTTTTGTTGCCAGCTGTTTAGACATGAATGGCTGTGTGCTGAGTTATTTTGAGGGGACAGCAAATTTACACTGTTATACAAGTTGTAAACTCACTACTTTACATTATAGCAAAGTGCCATTTCTTCAGTGTTGTCAAATAAAAAGATATAATAAAATAATTAGAAAAATGTGAGGGGTGTACTCACTTTTGTGAGATACTGTATACTCTGCATTCAATGTAGACTATATATACAGTGCATTCGGCGGTGTCCAGTATATAATCCACATCAGGTAGTGTATTAATATATATATATATATATATATATATACAGCCTAGTGTATATATATATATATATATATATATATATATATATATATACTCTGCATTCAGTGTAGACTATATATACAGTGCATTTGGCGGTGTACATTATATAATACATACACTTCAGGCGGTGTATTGATATACATATACAGCCTAGTGTGTGTATATATATATATATATATATATATATATATATATATATATATACTCTGCATTCAGTGTAGACTATATATACAGTACATTGTAGTGCGGTGTTAAAAAAAATCCCCATCATGTCAGTAAGGCCAGCAAGGAGAGGCAGGCACCACCAGGCCACTAAAAGAGGGCAAGCAGCCTCTGTGTCTACAGTGAAAAGTGGTGGTGGTGAACATGGTGCATCCTCTGCAGGCAGGTCATGCTTGTCCTTTTTTTCAGCTGTTGGCCGTGTTATTGAGCCACAACATGCAGAAGAGTTGGTGGAATGGATAATTAAGCCACCCTCATCCTCCCTGATGACTCTCATGTTTCCTCAGATGTATGCTGCATGGCCTCCCTGATTCTGCAAAGCCTGCAAAAACACCCCAGGGTTTGTGGTATCAAGGAGATGATCAATACTGGCTGGCAACCCTTCTTGATCCACGTTACAAGGGTAAAGTTGCAAAGCTCACCCTGCCTTTGCAGAGGGAGCAGAGGATGAAACATCTTCAGGATACCTTGAAAAAAAGTTTGTGCAACGCCTTTCCTGACCCTGGGAGGTTACCATTTCCTGGTGCTGGACAAAGTGTTTCAGAGGCTTCCTTCGGTCAGAGGAAGAGCAGTGGAGAAGGTGGCCGGCTGACCAATGCCTTTGAACAATTCTTCAAGTACTCAGAGCCCAGGGCTGATTCAAGCAACCATTGGCAGCATCTGCATTATATGGTGCAGGAATATCTTGGGGCAAGAGCAGACTTTATAGACCTTTCCAACTGAGCATCCACTGAGTTACTGGGTCTTGAGGATGGACCACTGGCTGGAACTTGCTCAATATGCAATCAAGCTACTGACCTGTCCTGCATCCAGTGTGGTTTCTGAATGGACATTCAGTGCTACTGGAGGGTTCATAACAGATCAAAGAGTGTGCCTGTCCACAGACTCCATTGATAGGCTCACATTTATAACAATGAATCAGTCCTGGATCCAGCAGCTATTAAGCCACTGATGCTGATGTAACTATTTCCTAGAGATCTGGGATCCCTCAAAGACTGCCTATGCTGCCTATCCTATTCCTCCTGAATCCTGATGATGCTAGCTTCTAACAATATTTTGGGTTTAGGGCACTGCCAACAACCAAGGCCCAAGTTTTCTGCACCTGTTTTACAGGGGCATGCCATTACAATTTTTAAAATAATTTACAACAGCAGGGCCTGTTCTTGCACCCAACAAGAGTAACTGAGGGGTTACAGTGTTCTGGCACCACCAACACCCAAGGCCCAGTTTTTCTGCACCTGTTTGACTGGGGTATGTCATTACAATTTTTTAAATAATATACAACAGTAGGGCCTGTTCCTGCACCCAACAGGCGTAACTGTGAGGGATTACAGTGTTTTGGTACCACCAACACCCAAGGCCCAATTTTTCTGCACCTGTTTAACAGGGGCATATCATTACAATTTTATGAGTGCAGTCCCCATAGTATATATAATACAGTTCAGACTATATGGTGCAGTACGTGTAGTATATATAAGACATTGTATTAAAGTAGTTAAGGGAAATCCTATGATAGAATTAGTGAAAAAAATGGCATGGGGTGTCCCTCAAAATCCATGCCAGGCCCTTCGGATCTGGCATGGATTTTAAGGGGAACCCTGTGCCAAAATTTAAAAAAGAGGGGGCATGGCCAACAGCCGAGCACCATGGATGTCTGATCCCTCAGCTCCTGCATTGACTGACACAGACCACCGCAACACCACTCTCCAGACCGACCATCTGAGCCATAAAGGTCACCCACGGACCGGGTAAAAGCCGTAGCATGTCCTGCAAGAGCAAAGAGTACTGCGAACCTAAAAAGCTGATGGAATTCTTCACTCCAGCTCTGGGAGAAGGAGGCCAAGATGGCGCCCGCGGCCTAGCACAAGAAATGGGAGAATCCTACACGGATCTCCCGGATGATGACAGTGCCAAAATACTCACCCAGGATGATCCATCTGGCACCACAGACTCATCCCTGCCCCTATCTGCCAGCACCAGCCCAGCGAAATCACGGATGCGATTAGATCCAGGTAGACAAGCTAACGAGGTGAGCCCTGCATCCGAGGCCACAACACCAATAGCTATGCACCCACCACCCATAGCAGTATTCCCCACATCAAACCAACCGGTGCTTGACACTATGATGAAGGAGATGCTCCTGTCGCTACACAGCTCAATCCAGGGGATATCTCTGCCATGTTTCACCGCTTTGCGTCAGAAATGCAATAGATGGGGCAAAAAGTCCATCACATCGAACGCAAAATTGGGGAAATGACATTAACAGTGAACGACTTGGTCGATGCTCAGGGCCATACACATGACGAGCAACAAAGGATGAGGGCCAAAATGGTGGATCTCGAGAACTGGTCGCGACATAATAAAGTCAAAATTAGGGGGATCCCCAAAACTGTCTTGCCCTCAGATCTCAACACTTATGCCAGGAAAATGATATCCTAATTGCTGCCTGACTTAACCCCTGTAGAAACCATCATCGATCACATTCACCGCCTCCCTAAGCCGCCTCACCTCCCTGTGGAAGTTCAGAGAGACGTATTACTGAGAATCCATTTCTATCACACCAAGGAGCTTCACAAAGGCTAGACACCTAGGCCAGTTGCCACCACCGTACACCAAATTACTACTCTTTGTGGATGTGTCGCAATACACCCAGCAACAAAGACGACAATTGAACACCATCACTAAACCTCTCAGCAACCACAAAATCCCTTATCAATGGGGTTTCCCCACTAAGTTGATGATCACAAAAAATGGTGTAAAGCACAATATCCACACAGTGGAAGAGGGAGTTAAATTGCTTCATCTATGGGGTACCATTCCAGACGACCCCACTGCCACAAAGCAAAATTCTAAAGCAAGTGACAACCTTCTCACCAAGAACTGTGGTAGCGACCGCAACAGATTCCCACCAGGTTAGTGGTGTAAACAATACCGCAATAATGGTCTTGCCTTTCTGGTCCGATGCCTGCTTGTTGCATTGTCCCCACAAACTCCACCCCCGAACCACCTAATCAGCAGCCCACTAAAACTATCTGCTGACCTCCGATATCTCGACCTTGGCAATTTACCCTTACCTCAAGTTAATATCCTACAACAAGTTATTTCAAAGACTATTTTATCCATTGCACTGCTCTGAAGTTTTACCTCAACTAAAGCCTTTCTTCTCCCACCTCCTTTCACCTATTTCTTCCTGAGAGCATACGAACCACCTACAATCTTATCCGAATTCCAGCACCTCTTCAGCGACACCTGCAGTCCAAGACCAGCTGAACCAGGACTCTTCTGAACAGAAAAACACCACTACAGAACTGTGAGTACCATTTCACCAACAACCACTCACACACAGTATCACAATGCCCAAATTCTTCTCGCTTAATGCTAAAGGATTAAATCATCCTGTAAAAAGAGCAGCAATGTGGTGCACGGCACAAGACACGCACAGCGAAATTGTTTGCATCCAAGAGACACACTTCCAAATAGACTCCGAACTTAAATGTAGCAACAACTCCCCCCGTGTTTTCAAAGCATCTGGCCCCTCCAAAAAGAATGGCGTACTGATAGCCATCAAAAGTTCAATAGCTTTCACATTTCAAGACAGCTTGATAGATGTAGAGGGCAGATACCTAGCCCTAAACTGCACTATGGACAACACCAAGTACACTATAGTCAATGTTTACGCACCTAACAGCAGACAAGTTAAATTCTTAAATAGATTAATAAAAAAATCTGCCAATTTAAGCATGGAGCACTCATTATCTGTGGGGACTTTAACATTGCTCCAAAGCCTGCAATTGACTCCTCACATGGATCTAGAAGGGGAGCCTCCCCAATGGGATCTCTAATGAGAAACAACAAACTGTTTGATGTATGGAGATGCCACCACACCACTGAACTCGAATACTCCTTCTTCTCACACAGACCCAACACCTACTCTAGGATAGACTATTTCCAAGTCGATAAATGGACCCCCCCCAATGTCACTGAATCAGAAATAGCTACTACTACGTGGTCAGATCATGCATCCGCCAGTATCACTGTCAGCCAACTACCTCAACCACCAGAATTTGGAGAGCCAATGCCTCAATCATCCCATCCCCGGAATACTCCATCTACATGCGTGGGCAACTAGAGGAATTCTTTAACCTGAATAATGGAACAGTCTCCAACAACACGGTCCCTTGGGATGCCCACAAGGCATTTATCAGGAGGGTCCATATTCAATTAGCTGCCAGAGAGAAGAGGAGGAGATCACAGCGCCTAGACATGCTAGTATCTGACATAAAAACTCTGGAACTCCAAAACCAAACTAACCCCTCACCTGAGTTAAAAACACAACTCTTAACTCTTAGACAGAAACTAAGGACCCATTTACTAGGATCATCTGAAAAATCCCAGAAAAAACTCAAAGCCAAACACTACTTGGTAGGAAACAAAGCAGGGAAAGCCATGGCCTCAAAACTAAAGGCTACCACGCTAAAACAAGAATTACACACCTATACCATCCCACCTCCAAAAACGTATAGACCCACAGGCAATACCAGACACCTTTAGCCAGTAGTACAACACACTCTACAACCTAAAAGGTGACCCCACAAACACGCATCCATCCCCTGAGGAAGTAGCGTCCTTTCTCCAAGAAATCAAGCTACCCACATAGTCACACAGCCAACTGGAATCTCTAAATGCTCCATATACAACTTCAGAAATTCTGAAGGCTATCGCATCCATACCACCCAACAAATCATCAGGCCCTGATGGATTAACAGGGGAATATTATAAACAGTTTACAACAATCCTGGCCCCCCCACCTAGCTCAAGTGTGCAATTACGCTACCTCCTCCTCTTCTCTCCCATCTGAAATGTTACAGGCCTTGATAATAGCCCTCCCGAAGCCAGGGAAGGAACTGACCCCACCACAAAACTTCAGGCCCATATCCCTTTTACACATAGACACCAAGATATACGCCAAACTATTAGCCTCCCGACTAATTGATATTATGCCCACACTCATCAACAAAGACCAATCAGGCTTTACCAGAGGCAGACAACCTTTTGATGCCACTCGCAGACTCATCAATATCATACACCATGCTGAGACCGCACGAACGCCTTCTCTGTTCCTATCTCTGGACGAGGAGAAGGCATTCAACAGGGTCCACTGGGGCTACCTTGAAACAACACTCCGCAAATGTAGTTTCCAGGGACATATATTATCACCATTATGGCACTTTATTCTAGTCCATTGGCCCAGGTATATACCTCAGAAATGCTGTCCAAACCCTTATAAATCACAAATGGCACATGCCAAGGGTGCCCTCTATTCCCCCTTATCTTCAATCTCATCATGGAGCCCCTGGCTGAACACATTCGAACACATAAAAATTGGATCCATTGATCATAAAATAAATCTATTCACAGATGATGTAATAATGATGATTACAGACCCCATAACTTCCCTGGCTTCGGTACAAGAGGTGTTACAAAGATTTAGCTCTGTCTCATACCATAAGGTAAATACCGCCAAATCCCACATCCTGTAACTTGGCGTAGACGCAGCAACCAGTAACTTGCTTCGACATAAATACTCATATTCGTGGGCAGAAAGTGGAATTCTATATTTAAGCATACTTAAGCATCACCCTGACTAGATCCTCAAAGGCCTATTTGATAACAACTATTGGGAATTCAAACAAATGTTCATTGAGGAAACAGCCAAACTCGCAAAGTTTGAACTCTCCTGGGCTGGGCGCCTGGCTGTGTTCAAGATGATCATACTCCCCAAAATCCTTCATGTATTCCACACAATGCCTATACCGCTTCCAAAAACATACCTAACATTGTTACAATCTATAATCAATAAATACGTCTGGCAGGGTAAAAAAGCGAGAAACAGCCACAACAATCTTATTAAGCACAGAATGGCTGGAGGAATGGGACTGGTTGACCTAAAAGACTACTACTTAGCATCCATTCTATCCCAACTAAAAGACTGGTTACATACTGAAGCTGACTCTCACTGGGGGAACATTGAGAGCTATATGGCACCAGGCAAAAACTTGCAACTCTGGCTTTTCAGCTCGGTCATCACTACCCTATTCCTTAAATCAACCATTCCTCACCCAAAATCCAAGCCTCACTCAAAGCGTGGAAAACCCTATACACCTCTAAATAGAGCAGCCTCCCTACCAAACTTTACAAATCCCGATCAGGACGCTCAACCTGTTATCCCCAGATTTAACATTACCCAGCTGGACAGGAAACTGTATACAATACACCTCTGAACTTCGCACCATGCTCCTTCACAAACCCTTTATAGTAGCTCAGACAGAGCCCCAAATACCAGATAAGGACTTCCTTAACTAACACATGCTTCAACACTGCCTCTCCTCATATCCCCACCTGGAAGGTAATCTACCTTACGCAATATGGGACTATTATTTCTCTAACAGTTCATCCTAGAAGGGTACCTCCCTAATTTTCACTACCCTACAGGAAAAAAAGAGTGGTTTACAAATCGAAGCCTTATAGAGAATGGGAGGAAGACATACAAAAGCAATTCACTGATCTACAATGGCAGAAAGCTCTTAAAACTACTTATGCAGTTACTAGCTGAACAGCCCTCTGGGAGATGGCACATAAAATAGTGTCAAGGTGGTACATGACCCCACAGAAGCTAACCAAGTTTTACCCTTCCTCCTCACCTCTATGCTGGAGGAATTGCAAAATTACAGGATCCCTCCTTCACATCTTTTGGACATGCCCTTGCCTAAAAAATCTTTGGAACAACATTGGAAACGTCCTTTGAGACATTTGCCACCTACCATTAGTACTTACCCCACAAATGGCTATCTTACATCTGACCATGGATACAATACCGCCATCCTTCCGCACAGTAGTTACACATATACTGTTGGCCACAAAACTACTCATAGCCAGAAGATGGAAAACAGAAAACATCCCAACAACCACAGAAATAGTGGCCTTGGTACACACTCACTACTCATACAAGACTTTAATGCACCATGATCTGAACAATCAGCACAAATATCAAAAGCAATGGTTCCCTTGGACACAATGGTACAACAACTTCCTGCAGACGATCGATAACCCAAAATGAAGGACTGCCAAACTATGTACACAATGACTATCTGTATCTCATGCTCTCTCCCCCCTCTTCCCCTTCCCTCTTCCCTACCCTCCTCTACTCCATACTCCTACCCTCCCTCTACCCTCCACTGCCAATATGTACTGCTGCTCAATGACTGCATTGAAATTGACCCAGCTTACACCATCTAAGTTTACTGTATAACTGTAGTTTGAACACTATGACCTACAGTATATAACTGTATTGTAAAACTTTCAATAAAAACCTATTTGAAAAAAAAAAATTAAAAAAGAAAATTGCATGGGGGTCCCCCAAAATCCAAACCAGGCTGCTTGCTCGTCCCCCCCTATCCTGACCTGCCAGGTTGCATGCTCGAATAAGGTTCAGGTATGGATTTTGGGTGGGGACCCCATGCAATTTTTTTTTTAATTTTGGTACGGGGTTACCCTTAAAATCTATACCAGACCTGAAGGGCCTGGTTTGTATTTTGGAGGACACCCACGCACATTTGTTCTGAGATTTTTGATCTATATTGCTTGGAGCCGGCAATACATTACAGCCGCAAGCAAGTTTAAATGAATTTTTCTCTTTAAAAATTTAATTTTGCTGTGGCACTGTTCTAAACATCACACAGATGCGCCACTTTACAGGCAGAGGGAGAGTACCCAGAGAGCCAATGATTTTGTGCCAATCGCTGGATCAAAGGGGAACTCAGGTAAGTATTAGGAGGGGCTGGGGGCGCTGCTGCACACTAAATGCTTTTTACCTTCATGCATAAAAGGTAAAAATTCATGCATGAAGGTAAAAAACCTTTAGCTTTTAGAACCACTTTAACTACCCTTCTATTTCCTCAGTATTAGTAATCTGGCTGAAAAAAGCATAACCACTGTTCTATGCTTAAGGAGAACATCACCAACACCTATAATAAGGAGAGCTAGAGCCAGATTCTGTTTTGTTAAGCAACCAGTAGTATCAGAAAAAAATCGATTCCAGTAGCATTTAATGTGTGGACATTCCAATAGAGTACGGAGCAAATTTCCTACTTGCATGCATCCACACCAACATCAGCTGTCATCAATGTTAGGGATCTTGGCTACCCAAAGAGGAGTCAAATATGATTCATTTTTTGGGAATGTATTAGTTAGATCTAGATTTGTCTTGAATGGCCTGTGCCCATTGTGCATCCAAAAAGGTTGTGCCAAGATCCTCCTCCCATTTTGTCATGGAGGTGCTCTTTATAAACTTGCTCTTAGATTGTAGGAGGGAATATAAGAGTGTGATTCCTTTACTGTGACTGATATCAGACAACCAAAAAGCAATGCAACTAAAGGTAGAACAACCAATATAAGGGAGAAATTACTTTCATACAGCCAATTAACACGCATAAATAATTTATTTTTCTCAGATGCCATGTATCTATTATTCCACCTTAACCTGACATTTTAGCATGTTAATTAATATTCCAAAGAGTATGCAGTGTCAAAACGTCAACATTTATAAAGTGGGAAATGCTGAGAAAACAGCAAATTACACAACCTAAATTTAACAAGGTTAAATTTGATTTTTATATAGGACAAATCTTTCCCAGGCATGAAGCTACCAGTGTACATTAAACATACATACTTATAAGAGATTATTAGGAGATTCATATATCTGCTAAATATGGCCGCATCCCTGGGATATATAGAAAGAATGGTTTCCCCCTCTCTACATTGGGACTTTAAAGGCACGAGAGAGTAGCAAAAGTTTGTATTAAAGAATTATTTTGGAGAGCGCATGCGTGGCAGCTCCCCTAATGGATGCTTAATCTCGGAGCTCCGCACCGCTCCAGCAGTTTTCTGACCCCAGCACCAGTTACATTGAGCGGACCGAGTGGCGGACGGCACGAAAGCTCCCCGGAACCATCGGAGCTCTCCACTGTATGACCGGTGAAGCTCACAGAGGCGAGGTATCCCGCCGGCTAGAGTTTGGAGAGCAGGCCCCGTACCTCTCCAAGATGGCGATCACTCCAATGTCTGGGAACCATGAGGCAGACATAGATACCATAGAAGATCATCCACCGACACACAGGGACACTGACAACCTCCCGTTCACACTCGTCAGTAACTTACCAGATTATGTAGCCTCCCCTGCTTCCACTGAGTCACTCCTGGGCAGACCGCTCAATTGGACATTTAACTCCCCATGGATGGATTGTCTTGTAGGCCTCTCTACTAGAGTTGAGCGGAAACCTGGATGTTCAGGTACGTCTGGTTCGGCTGAACTTCACGGAAAAGTTCGGGTTCGTTACCGAACTTGACCCTTGACCCTGAACCCCACAAAAATGGCTGTAAAAAAGTCCTGGAAAGGGCTAGAGGGCTGCAAAAGGATGCAAAATGGGGGTAAGAGTAGGACAAGTGCCCTGCAAACAAATGTGGATAGGGAAATAACCTAAAATCCCAAACCCAAAAAATAAAAATGGGAGGAGGAGGTGGATGTGGAGTAGGAGCCTAGAGGTTGACTAGGCCATGACCGTGGCAGTGTAGGTGGTAGTGGCGGTGGTGGAGGAGGTAGCCAACACTGTTATTTGTTTGTTTGTTTTTTTTCTAATTGGGGTAGCTCCCAAAATATTGGACATATTAAACTGTCTGTGATAACGCCCCCTGCCGTGCTAAACACACATTCAGATAATACAGTGGCTGCAGGGCAGGCCAGCACCTCCAAGGCATAAAGGGCAAGCTCAGGCCATGTGCCCAATTTGGAGACCCAGAAGTTGAATGGGGCAGACCCATCAGTCAGTACGTGTAGGCGTATGCACACATACTGTTCCACCATGTTGCTGAAATGATGCCTCCTGCTAAGATGTTGCCTATCAGTTGGTGGTGCTGTTTGTTGTGGCGTGCTGCTGACAAAGCTTTTCCACATTTCGGCCATGCTAACCCTGCCTTCTTGTGCTTCCACAGAGCCCCTTGTGTCATTTGGGAATGCCCTCAGCAGTGCGTCTACCAGCGTGCACTAGTAGTCGCGCATATTCTGATCAGTGAGGGAATTAAGGACGGCACGTTGTCCTTGTAACGGTGATCCAGCAGGGTAGCCACCCAGTAATCGGCACAAGTTAAAACGTGGGCAACTCGGCTGTCGTTGAGCAGGCACTGCAGCATGTAGTTGCTCACGTGTGCCAGGCTGCCCAGAGGCAAAGACAAGCTGTCCTCTGTGGGAGGTGTATCATCTGAGTCCTCCGTATCCTCCCAGCCACGCTCCAGCCACGCTCCAGTGATGCCCACGAGCTGCGTTGGGTGCCACCCTGCTGTGCTCTGCGGTTCCTCCTCCTCATCATCATCATCTTCCTCATCCTCCTCATCCTCCAGAACTGTGCCCTGGCTTGAATTTTTTTTACCTGGCATATGCTGGTGCAGGAACCCACCCTCCAAGCCACTTGTGAAGGACTGGCCTGATAACCGTGGAAATGACCCCTCTTCCTCCTCTTCCTCCTGTGCCACATCCTCTTCCATCATCGCCCGAAGTGTTTTTTCAAGGAGACATAGAAGTGGGATAGTAACGCTGAGAACAGCGTCATCGGCACTGGCCATGTTGGTGGAGTATTCGAAACAACGCAATATTGTACACAGGTCTCGCATGGAGGCCCACTCGTTGGTGGTGAAGTGGTGCTGTTCCACAGAGTGACTGACCCGTGCGTGCTGCAGCTAAAACTCCACTATTGCCTGCTGCTGCTCGCACAGTCTCTCCAGCATGTGCAAGGTGGAGTTCCACCTTGTGGGCACGTCGCATAGGAGGCGGTGAGCGGGAAGGCAAAAGTTCCACTGCAGCGCAGACAGGTGAGCAGCAGCAGGGTGAGAACGCCGAAAGTGCGCACAGACGGCCCGCACTTTCTGCAGCAGCTCTGACATATTCGGGTAGTTTTTTTAGAAATTTCTGCACCACCAAATTCAGCACATGCGGCAGGCAAGGGATGTGCGTCAAACCGGCTAGGCCCAGAGCTGCTGCGAGATTTCGCCCATTATCGCACACCACCAGGCCGGTCTTGAAGCTCAGTGGCAACAACCACTCATCGGTCTGTTGTTCAATGCCCATCCACAGCTGCTGCGCAGTGTGGGGTTTATCCCCCAAACATATCAGTTTTAAAACAGCCTGCTATCGTTTTCCCCTGGATGTGCTGAAGTTGGTGGTGAAGGTGTTACGCTGATTGGATGAGGAGGTGGTAGAGGAGGAGGAGGAAGTGCAGTAGGAGGAGGAGGCAACAGGAGGCAAAGAGAAATGCTCTGCAATCCTTGGTGATGGAAGGACATGCGCCAAACGGCTAGCCGCCTCAGGCCCACCCACCACTACATTTGCCCAGTGTACAGTTAGCGAGATATAGAGCCCCTGCCCATGCTTACTGGTCCACGTATCAGTGGTTATGTGGACCTTTCCACAGATGGCGTTGCGCAGTGCACACTTGATCTCGTCCCCGACTTGTTTGTGCAGGGAAGGGATGGCTCGTCTGGAAAAGTAGTGGCAGCTGGGAACCACGTACTGTGGGACAGCCACCGCCATCAGGTTTTTAAAACTGTCCGTGTCCACCAAAGGGAATGACAGCATTTCAAAGGCCAGGAATTTTGAAATGCTGGCATTCAGGGCCAGGGATCACGGGTGGGTAGGGGGGTACTTCCTCTTTCTCTCCAGTGTTTGGGAGATGGACAGCTGTAAGCTTCCATGGGACCATGGTGTGGAAATGCTTGGGGACGGTGGCGGACATGGTGGCGTTGCTGTCACATGCTCTGTTTGCTGGGGGGCAGGTGACACTGGCACTGCAGAGGTGGAGGAAGAGGTCGAGGCAGCAGCAGAAGAGGAAGATGGAGGAGGCCGACACCTTTCTTGGATTTTGAGGTACTTATTCCACTGCAGCAAGTGCTTTGATTTTAGATGCCTGGTCATGCAGGTTGTGTTCAGGTTTAGAACATTTATGCCTCGCTTCAGGCTCTCATTGCACAGCATGCAAACCACTCGTGTCTTGTTGTAAGCACATTGTCTGAAGAACTGCCACGCCGGGGAACGCCTTTGAGCTGCCTTTGGTGTGCTAGGTCCCTGGGTGCAGTGGGTAGTAGCAGGCGTACTGTCTAGTTGGAAAGTTAGGTGCTAATTAGAGACAAAAAGGTTGCTGCCTTCCCCTTTATTATGAATAGAATAGGATAGAATCCCCCATTAAGGGTTTAATGGCAGTACAGTGGTAAAAAATATGTTTATTGAAGTAAATTCAAAAAAAGTAGTACTAAATACCAAAAGATTACTTTCAAAATGTATTAAAGACTTTGACATAAAAAAGCTCAATTAAAAGAGAAGGAGCTCTGGTTGTACACTAATGGGACAAGCACAATAGTACACATATTATGATACATAGAGAAATACAGAAATAGCATACTGAGCAGCCAAAGGGCTGCAGAGGGTCCCCTAAAGGCTTACTGTCTAGGGGACGCTTGCTCCGCTTTTGCAACCTGCTTCCTCTTTTGCTGTGCTGGTGGCTCTGTGTGACCACCACCCCTTCCTCCAAACTGCACACGTCACTCGCATGACCCTCATTCCATGCGGGGTCTAGGACCTCATCATCCTCCTCCACATTATCTTCCACCCACCCTTCACCACTACCCTCCTTGTCAGTCTGCACATTGCGGAAAGCTGCAGCAGTTGGCACCTGTGTTTCATCATCATCAGAGACGTGCTGCGCTGGTGTTTCCATGTCCTCATCCTGCAACAGAAGTGGTTGGGCATCAGTGCACTCAATGTCTTCCACTTCTGGGGCAGGGCTATGTGGATGGTCCACGGAAAGCACACCAGGAAAATCATCAAAAAGCATAAGAGACTGTTACATGACTTGGGGCTCAGACTGCTTGGCTAATTTACAAGGGGCTGAGGTGAAAGACAGATGGCCATGGGGTTCAGGTGCCAACTCTGAGCTTTCATCAAGGGACCGGGTGGGAGACAATGTGAAGGAACTGGAGGCATTGTCAGCCACCCAATCTAGTATCGCCTGTACTTGTTCTGGCCTCACCATTCGTTGAGCGGCATTCGGGCCTACCATATAATGTTGAAGGGTCTGTCGGCTACTCGTACCTGAAGAAGGTGTTTCACTTCTGCGTGAAGCTGACACAATTCAACCACGTCTACTTGCAACAGGAACTTCACCAACACCACACAACACCAGCACCAAGACCACATCCCTAATTTGACGCACTCCTCATTCTGGGCGCAAATGTACTATGTAGCAATATTTATTAATACAAAAAAAAAAGAATAATAGATTCTTCTTTTTTTTTGGAAAACAGCAACGTAGACACACTTTTTATTTTTGAGCAAGAAATGCACCGCTCACACCAACAGCAGGAACCTCTCCCTACACCAGTATGATATGATTTTAGAACAATAATCTGTCCCTTACAGCACCAGCAGGAACCTCTCCCTATAGCAGTATGTGATGATTTTAGAATAATAATCTGTCCCTCAAAGCAACAGCAGGAACCTCTCCCTATAGAACTAGGAGATCATTTTAGAACAATAATCTGTCCCTCACAGCACCAGCAGGAACCTCTCCCTATAGCAGTATAAAATGATTTTAGAACAATAATCTGTCCTTTTTTTTTCTTCTTAGATAATAAGAAAAAAAAAACATAATTATTTATAACGATGTATCATGTAAACGCGGGTCTTACTCCTCACGCAGTTTAATCCCTACACCAGAACCACGACCACAACACACCACAACCA
>BLSH010025165.1:1150526-1172801 GCA_018402905.1 Glandirana rugosa | reverse complement strand
CAAGGACGACAACGAATTTCCCTGTCTAATAACAAAGAACGTGTTTTAATTTTTCACGTAGATGTAACGACCAAATTTTTTTTTTTATAAGATTTTTGATGTAAACGCCGGTCACCACGTAAAGAACGTGTTTTTATTTTTTTTTGTCACAACCGATGGAGGAGGAGGAGGTGGCGGTGAAAGTGGCGGAGGAGTTGGACGTCGAGGTGTAGGTGGAGGTAAAAAATAAAAAATACACTAAAATCGAATTTTTAATAAAATGCAATAAAGGGATAGGGGTAAAGAAACATCCCGTGAACAGGTTAAAAATGGCTGTAACAAAGTCCTGGCAAGTCCTAGAGGTCTGCAAAAGGAAGGAAAATTGGGGTAAGAGTTGGACAAGTGCCCTACAAAGAAATGGGGATAGGGAAATAACGTAAAATAATTTTTAAGCTAAAATCACATAAAAAATAAAAAATGGAGGTGGATGTGGAGCTGCAGGTTGAGGAGGCGGTGAAAGTGGCGGTGGAGGAGGAGGAGGTAGCCAACACTGTTTTTTTTTATTTTTGTGCAAGAAATGCACCACTGGCCGCAAATGTAGTTTTTAGAATATTTTTTTTTTTAAACCAGCAATGTAGATGCACTTTTTAATTTTGTGCAAGAAACAATAATCTGTCCCTTTAAGCAACAGCAGGAACCTCTCCCTATAGAACTAGGAGATGATTTTAGAACAATAATCTGTCCCTCTAAGCAAGAGCTGGAAGAACCTTTCCCTATAGAACTTAGAGATGATTTTAGAACAATAATTTGTCCCTTAAAGCAACAGCTGGAGCCTTTCCCTATAGAACTTGGAAATGATTTTAGAAAAAGAATCTGTCCCTTAAAGCAACAGCTGGAACCTTTCCCTATAGAACTTGGAGATGATTTTAGAACAATATTCTGTCCCTTAAAGCAACAGCTGGAACCTTTCCCTATAGAACTTCGGGATGATTTTATAACAATAATCTGTCCCTTAAAGCAACAGCTGGAAACTTTCCCTATAGAACTTGGAAATGATTTTAGAACAATATTCTGTCCCTCTAAGCAGTAGACTCTACCTATGTCCAGTCAGATCGTTCTATGCAGCAGGATGAGGTCTGCAATCTGTCCCTCAAAACAGCAGTACTAGTAATCTCTACCTAGTCCACAATCAGATCATTCAGTAATGCAGGATGAGATGTTATATAATATCTGCAATCTGTCCCTCACAGAGCCAGCAGCATCCACTCCCTAAACTAGCCTGAGAGCATATGACATGCAGCATGGTGACTCCAGCCCCATATAGAGGCTGGGTCACATGATGCACTGGCCAATCACAACCATGCCATTAGTAGGCATGGCTATGATGGCTTCTAAGGGCAAACCAGTGAAACACTTGTTGATTGGCAGCTATTCAACACGTGGAATCAAATACCAGAACCCCAAACTCGAACCCAAACTTTTTTTAAATGTCCGGGTTTGGGTCCCGGACACCCCAAAGTTTGGTACGGGCCCGAACGTTACAGTTCGGGTTCGCTCAACACTATCCTTAATTACTAATGATTTAAAGATACTTACTAAGGTCTTGGCTAACCGCCTAGCCTCATTCATAAGGACCAGGTGGGGTTCATAACAGGCAAACAGGGGCGGACCAGATAAGGAGAGCAATTGATGTTGTATCCCTGATGAAGTCAGGCTGGGATGGTGGCCCCCTACAGGAGGGGTATTTACTCTCATTGGACCTTCAGAAAGCCTTTGACACAGTGTCATGGCCCTTCCTTTTCTCCATCCTCGAAAAATGGGGGTTTGGCCCAAGTTTTACAGCAATTTTGAAAACCCTTTATTCCCGACCTACTGCTCAAATCAAATTGCAAGGGATGTATTCAGTTCTAAATCAAAAGAGGGACCAGACAGGGGTTCCCTTTGTCTCCCCTTTTATTTGCCATAATAAGAGAGATCTTGGCTATCGCTATTAGAAACCACCCAGACTTCCATGGAGTTAGATGTGGCCTATATACCCATTAATGTGCCCTCTTCGCAAACGATATCTTATTATTCGTTACCTCTCCCCTTATTTTTACACCCAACATAGTTAAATTATTTCATGACTTTGCCCTCATCTCTGGCCTTAAATTCAAAATGACTAAATCTCAAGCTCTCAATATCTCGACCCCCACCCCCAGCCCTGGTTGAAAGATTTGAGACCACTTCCCTTTCTCCTGGAATAGACATTCGATCCCATACTTAGGCATCAACCTAACCTCCTCTATTGATCATCTATACAGGGCAAATTATCCCCCCCATCAAGAAACTTTCCGCGGAACTGCCTAATTGGTTGGCCCTTTGGCTGTTATGGATCGTCAGAATTAATGCGGTCAAGATGACCCTGCTACCTCGCATTTTGTATCTATTCAGATCTCTCCCTATCCCAGTCCAGAAGGTACACATTTCTAAATTACAATCCTCCATCATAAGATTTGTCTGGGGTGACAAGGGACACCGTCTCTCCAAACAGATATTATACAGACCAAAGATCCAGGAGGGTTTGGGCCTCCCACACCTTTGGTGGTACTATAAGGCAGCTCACCTAGCCCAGATCTCTGTCATCTATTCCAATAGCATTAAGCCCCGAATGGGTGCGGATGGAGAGACAATCGATACCACACCACATATTAGACTAAGTACCTCAACCGGCTCTAAAAAATATATTGGTTTAGGGTGCCTCATCCATAAACAATTTATGAAGGGGGGTAGGGGCTCCCAAACCCATACCTGAAATGTCCGGAGAGAAATTGGACTATTGCGACATCATGGGATAAATAATGCATACAGAGTTAAAATACATCAAAATTTTTATTGACAGATAAAAGGTAAATCTATAATCAAAGAACAACGTGCATTGTTCACAGACATTTAAAATTTACAATTTACAACAAAATTGGTTACTAGAGTTGAGCAAACCCGGACTGTAAAGTACGGGTCCCTACCGGACTTTAGGGTGTCCATGCACCGAACCCGATCCCGGACATTTAAAAAAAAGTCCGGGATCGGGTTCGGCATTCCGGTGTTTTTTGGCGCCTGTTGAATAGCTGCAGGACAACCAATCAACAAGCGTTTCACTCGTTTGCCCTTAGAAGCCATCACAGCCATGCCTACTAATGGCATGGCTGTGATTGGCCAGTGTCCATGTGACCCAGACTATTTTTGGCACTTGTTGAATAGCTGCAGGGCAGCCAATCAACAAGCGTTTCACTCGTTTGCCCTTAGAAGCCATCACAGCCATACCTACTAATGGCATGGCTGTGATTGGCTAGTGCATCATGTGACCCAGCCTCTATATGAGCTGGAGTCACGTAGTGCCGTGTGTCACATCGTCTTGTACTGGAGTAGGGAGAGGACGCTGTGGGGAGAGATTAGCGTTCTAATATCATCTCATCCTGCATTAGAGACAGGTTCCTGACGGTGATGTGAGGGAAAGATTAGCGTTCTAAAACCATATGATACTGGAGTAGGTACAGGTTCCTGGTGCTGTGAGGGAAAGATTAACATTCTAATATCATCTCATCCTGCATTAGAGACAGGTTCTTGCCGGTGTTGTGAGGGAAAGATTAGCGTTCTAATATCATCTGATACTGCATTAGGGACAGTTTTCTGGTGCTGTGAGGGAAAGATTAGCATTTTAATATCATCTGATACTGCATTAGGTACAGGTTCTTGGCGCTGTGAGGGAAAGATTAGCTTTCTAATATCATCTGATACTGCATTAGGGACAGGTTCCTGGTGGCGTGAGGGAAAGATTAGCGTTCTAAAATCATCTCATACTGCAGTAGGGACAGGTTTCTGTCTGTGCTGTGAAGGACATATTATCGTTCTAAAATCATCTCATAGTGGAGTAGGGAGAGGTTCCTGTTGGTGCTGTGAGGGACAGATTATCGTTCTGAAATCATCTCATACTGGTGTAGGGAGAGGTACCTGTCGGTGCTGTGAGGGACAGAATATCATTCTAAAATCATCTCATACTGGAGTAGGGAGAAGTTCCTGTCGGTGCTGTGAGGGACAGATTATTGTTCTAAAGTAATCTCATACTGGAGTAGGGAAAGGTTCCTGTCGGTGCTATGAGGGACAGATTATCGTTCTAAAATCATCTCATAGTGGTGTAGGGAGAGATTCCTGTTGGTGCTGTGAGGGACAGATTATCGTTCTAAAATCATCTCATACTGGTGTAGGAAGAGGTTCCTGTCGGTGCTGCGAGGGACAGATTATCGTTCTAAAATCACCTCATACTGGAGTAGGGAGAGGTTCCTGGCGGTGCTGTGAGGGACAGATTATCATTCTAAAATCATCTCATACTGCAGTGAGGACAGGTTCCTGTCGGTGCTATGAGGGGCATATTATCGTTCTAAAATCATCTCATAGTGGAGTAGGGAGAGGTTCCTGTCGGTGCTGTGAGGGGCAGATTATCGTTCTAAAATCCTCTCATACTGGTGTAGGGAGAGGTTTCTGTCGGTGCTGTGAGGGGCAGATTATTGTTCTAAAATCATCTCATACTGAAGTAAGGACAGGTTCCTGTCGGTGCTGTGAGGGACAGATTATCGTTCTACAATCATCTCATACTGGAGTAGGGACAGGTTCCTGTCGGTGCTGTGAGGGGCAGATTATCGTTCTAAAATCCTCTCATACTGGTGTAGGGAGAGGTTTCTGTCGGTGCTGTGAGGGACAGATTATTGTTCTAAAGTCATCTCATACTGAAGTAGGGACAGGTTCCTGTCGGTGCTGTGAGCGGCAGATTATCGTTCTAAAATCCTCTCATACTGGTGTAGGGAGAGGTTTCTGTCGGTGCTGTGAGGGACAGATTATCGTTTTAAAATCCTCTCATACCTGAGTAGGGAGAGGTTCCTGTCGGTGCTGTGAGGGACAGATTATCGTTCTAAAATCATCTCATACTGCAGTAGGGACAGGTTCCTGTCGGTGCTGTGAAGGACAGATTATCGTCCTAAAATCATCTCATAGTGGAGTAGGGAGAGGTTCCTGTCGGTGTTGTGAGGGACATATTATCATTCAAAAATCATCTCATAGTGGAGTAGGGAGAGGTTCCTGTTGGTGCTGTGAGGGACAGATTATCGTCTTAAAATCATCTCATAGTGGAGTAGGGAGAGGTTCCTGTCGGTGTTGTGAGGGGCATATTATCATTCTAAAATCATCTCATAGTGGAGTATGGAGAGGTTCCTGTTGGTGCTGTGAGGGACAGATTATCGTTCTAAAATCATCTCATACTGGTGTAGGGGGAGGTTCCTGTCGGTGCTGCGAGGGACAGATTATCGTTCTAAAATCATTTCATACTGGTGTATCAAAAAAGGAATGCACCACAATGAAACCCATAGTGGCACATCCCAAAACATGAAATGAAAAATGGAGAACTCCCTCTAGGGGTGGGACTGTATGGGCACAAATAATTGAAACATGGATAGATGTAGTTAAAAATGTACAAAAAAGTTTATTCAAGACAATATAAAATCACTAGAGAAGGATAATGCATATACAGAATCAAGCAGAAATGGAGAATGGGTTATTGATCATTACAGCCAATTACATCAACACCTGATGGAAGTAACAGCTAATTACATCAACACCTAATGCATTTCGGAAACATCCTTCTTCAGAGGTGTTTTAGTGACGAGAGAAGCTGTGTATCGCTTGGAAACAGATCTGAAATATCATAATAAAGATATCATATATCATACAAATGATTTAACAAATAAGTACTGGTGAATAGGAAAGGAGTGCATAAAAATGCTGACCCACCTTATATCTGTATAGTAAAAGGGTTGTAATATAACAAAGAGGTTGTTCTTTAAAAGCAGATAAATGGTAGCCTGAATGCCAGAGGAGGAGAGCAGAGGCCTCAAGCCCGGCAACCTTCAGGCATCTCACCCGAACATAATCCACAGGGGGTCCAAAAACACCACTACATGAACAAAAATGCGTGCCCAGCAGCCCTGGATGTCTCAAGACAATTATGATCGTTTGGATGGGCCAGGGGTCTGTCTAAGAGAGTATATATAGAAGAATAAAATATAAAAAGTATATAAAATATATATCATATATGTAGTATAATGATAACACATACATGACATGTAGTAAATGCATTTATGATGCGTACAATCCTAGGCTGTTGGATATAGTACATCACAGAGCATTGTTAGTTAAATATAAATTGAATTGATCGGATGGCATAAACTCTCAACAAATGAACTAAATAAACCTACCTAACACAATGGAATAAATAGAGCAGAGAGAGGTTAGCACTGTCACTACAGAAAGTTCGCTCTGAAAAAGTAAATAAAGTAACATAAGAAGTCAATGAAAGGTGAGTGAAAAACACTCTCAAAGATCAAAAACTAATGCAAGCTGCCCTAAAAAGTCTGAAACAGAGCTGAACAGTTACCTGCAGGATCAGAAAAAAACTTTCTCTCTCCTCTCACTCCAGAAAATCAGCTGGAGTGTTGGTAGTAGGGCTGCTCTATTTAAGGGGGAGGATCGCCCAAGGATTGGGTGATAACTAACACCTGGGACGGACCAGTGCTGCAGCTGGGAGGATGATCATCCATGGTTGGGTGTGGGAGAGGGCCCTCCGAACGGGCGGCACACAGGGCTGCCCCGCACGGGACGGGGCGGCGCCACGCGTCATCCGTCCACCGACACAAAACCAGGCTGGACCGCATCGCACTAGAACTCGGACGACTGGAGAAACTCCCTCTGCCGGTCAAATGGAAGAAGTGCGGCGGATAGGGCAGGGGGGATGGTGAAGCTCGGGGAGACCCCGCCACAAACAATGGGTGATAATTGGGAAAAACGAATGAGTGGTGTATTTGATGACTTCGAAAAGAAAGAACAAAAGATCTCTGATTTTCAGTCACTATTCTATAAATTACAAAAAACCTTAGAAAAGAAGGTATCCTTTTATTGGCATGTTAAATCCTTTAGTAACTATATAAGGGAAAATATTAACCCTTTTGGTCTCCGTGTAAAAAAATTTCCCACCCTGGACGGCCTAGATGGCAGTTTTAAAAGTGAGTGGGAAAAAGTCCTAAATACTTGTTCCAAGAATTTAATGCATTTATTGATACAAGAACGAGATTAGTGAGATTAACAGCAAACTTCTCCCTTTACAATCACATCCAACTTACGAAATGTTTGAAACTAAGCTAAAGGAACACATAGAACACTTCACTAAAGAGATAATTATTACTAAAGATAAAAAATTTAACAGAGACTTGGCTGCGTTCAAAGAACATAAAGCCTATAAATGCCAGGATCAATATAGATCAATCAAAAGAAGGGCACAACAGGACAATTTAGATGACCTTCATTCCAATCATTCAATGACATCCTCCAATATGTCTTTCTCTTCACAGAAATCCTCCGGATCACGGCAAACACGGAAAAACAAACAACGTCCTAGAAGTGGAGGTACCCATGATAACTCGTCGAAAAAACGCACCGTGGTAACGCACCCCCTGTCTACACATCCCACCCCTTCTACACTGGCAGCAGGTAATGTTCCCCAGCACCCAGCACCTCCCAATTATCCCATTTTCCCACCTGGGACCAGAGGTCCCCCCACTGATAATTCTCGACCCCGGGCAGATTTTTTAGTCCTCCCCTCCAATGGGGAGCAAACGGATCTCCCCACGGTCTAGATCCTCAACCATCACCCTCACACTCTTCGGATTTCCTCACGGCAGTTAACCTCTCCGATCATCTTTTGTCCCCCATGGAAGCCCAGGTTCTAGCGAAAGGTCTCAGCTTTTGCCCTGACTCTAACATCGACAAGTTCGATGTTATCAAAGACCTACACCTTTGCTCGCAAAATCACTCTCAAAGTAATGTATTCCAAAAATAGCAAGCCCGCTTCTCCTCCCCTCTCCACCTCCGAACTAGTAGCCCTTGAGGCTTTATCTTTGCTTTTGGATGAAAACAAACTTCACTCGATTGATGATCAAGTTGATCCCATTTCAACTGATTCTCCACTCTCACAACTTTCACCTTCCCATGCCATTTCCACACTTTCAACAAAATGCAAATTTTTTCCATCTATCCATTCCAACACCAACATTGCCGCATTTGTCAAACTAGTAAGTAACAACATTCACAAGATGCGTATCCATGAGCATAATGACATTCTCACCAAAGATGATAAACTGGCCCTTAAGTCTCTTTGAGAAAAGCAATCCATCGAGATCAAACCATCTGATAAGGGGGGGGAATGTGATAATCTTGAATAGAAACAATTACGTTCTTATGTGTGAAAAAAATTTTTCTAATTCATCCTGGTATAGCAAAATACCAAGGAATTTAATTGACAAATTCGAGAGACATTTCTATGAATTTGTTGACCTTGCATTTATGGGTGGTGTCCTGGACAAGGGTCAATGGGAATACATTAGAACCCCATTTCCTCATATTCCCACTTTTTACTCACTACCTAAACTTCACAAAAATTCTTTAGACCCTGCCAGTTGTCCCATTGTATCAGGTAACAATTCACTTACTGAAAATCTTAGTAAATTTGTTGATGAACACTTACGCTCCTTTGTGTTCAGTCTTCCCTCCTTTGTCCAGGACACCATTCACCTTATAAAAATCTTGGAAGGCATGACTGTACCCAGTGAGGTTGTACTAGTCTCGATTGATGTCAAGGCTTTGTATAGCTCAATTCCACATGATCTTGGCATCAATGCCATCCGTTGAGTTCTTTCCCAGAGAACCAATCATGAGTGGAAATTTACCAACTTTCTGATTGAGTCTCTTGACTTTATTTTGCACCATAATTTTTTTGGATTTGCAGATCTCCTGTTCCTCCAGGTACAGGGCGTAGCGATGGGCACGTGTTGTGCCCCATCCTACGCCAACCTGTACCTGGGGGAGTGGGAGAAGAATCTCTTTGAGACTGAGGAAATGGCTCCTTTTGAATCCCATGTCCTTACATGGTATCGTTATATAGACAACATATTCATGGTGTGGGATGGACCAATTGAACGTTTGCAAACCTTCTTGACTCAAATTAACAATAATCCTTTGAACCTCAATTTTACCATGAATTATCATCCCAACTGCCTTCCCTTTCTGGATGTCACTATCCACAAAGAGGAGGATGGCACATTAAGTAGCAATCTTTATCGTAAACCTACTGCGGGTAACAGCCTATTACACGCATCTAGCTCACACCCAAAATCTTTAATTAAATCAATAACTTATGGACAGTATTTGAGAATTCGAAGAAATTGCTCTGATGATTTTAGATTTAAGGTTGAGGCAGACAAATTGCGTGATAGGTTGCTAGCACACGGATATTCGAAAACGAGCCTGAGAAAGGCATTTAATAGAACCTCAACTAAGACAAGACATCATTTAATTCACGATACTAAATTCAATCAATCCACCCATGATCACCCTCCAACACGTCTAATTACCCGATACTCCAATCAGCATGCGAAGTTAAGGAGGATACTCAATAGACATTGGCATGTCCTCAAAGAGGACCCATTGGTGGCAACATGTATTCCCGAAACACCCGCAGTCACGTTCAAACAAGCTCGATTGCTTAGGGACCATTTGGTCCATAGCGAATTTCACCCCATTCGTAAAGACCCTTGCAAACACTTGAGTACCTTTACATGTGGAGGCTGCAGCTATTGTAGATATATGTACACTGCTACAAATCCATCATTACCCAATAAGATGTCATTCTCCACTAAGCATTTTGCTAACTGCAAAACTAGGGGAGTCATCTACATGTTGATATGTGACTGCGGGTGTTTCTATATTGGTAAGAAAATACAGGAATTCTAGAAAAGTGCGTATAGACATGTACTAAGCATGAAAATGGCTAACCCTGAGCTACCTCTGGGATGCCATGTCTTAGTCCAACACAATGGTATCTTTTGTTCACACAAATTTTTGTTCCAGGACAGGGTACATCCTAGTCCCCGAGGGGGTGACTGGGACAAAACTTTGTTTCAGTGGGGAACACGCTGGATCGAAAGATACAATGCTACATCTTATCCAGGTCTGAATGAGAATATCTGGTATAGACCATTTTTAGAAAGCTTTATTTCAGGTGGATGGGAAACCTAGGTTTAAAATATTTTAAAACATATATATATATTTTTTCCTTTTTTTCTCTTTCCCCCCCCCTTCTCATCCCCCCTCCCCCCCCCCCCAATTGACCTCCTCTCTCTGAATGACTTCTGGATACTGTGGGTCTGCTATACCCAAATTAGTGATTAGACATGTTGTTTATATTTTTTATAAGTGCTGGTGTCTATTTATGGGGTCCATTAAACCCTGGTCCACCCTATGTCTGATTGGCAGATTTTCTGGCTTCCCTCCAGTTCTTCTGGTGTGCATAGCTATTGCACCTTCTGGGCTTCCCTCCTGGAACTGTCTTCCTCCGGCGCACGCAGGCCGATTGCCACCCCGTTGGCTTAGTGGCCACCCCACCAGACTGTCGAGCAGGGTTGGCTGTGTGCTTGAGTGCAGACCCATTGTTTGTGACGGGGTCTCCCCGAGCTTCACCACCCCCCCTGCCCTATCTGCTGCACTTCTTCCATCTGACCGGCAGAGGGAGTTCCTCCCGTCGCCCGAGTTCTAGTGCGATGCGAGAGGAGAGAGAACGTTTTTTCTGATCCTGCAGGTAACTGTTCAGCTCTGTTTCAGACTTTTTAGGGCAGCTTGCATTCGTTTTTGATCTTTGAGAGTGTTTTTCACTCACCTTTCATTGACTTCTTATGTTACTTTATTTACTTTTTCAGAGCGAACTTTCTGTAGTGACAGTGCTAACCTCTCTCTGCTCTATTTATTCCATTGTGTCAGGTAGTTTATATAGTTCATTTGTTGAGAGTTTATGCCATCCGATCAATTCAATTTATATTTAACCAACAATGCTCTGTGACGTACTATATCCACCAGCTTAGGATTGTACGTATCATAAATGCATTCACTACATGTCATGTATGCATTATCATTATACTACATATATGATATATATTTTATATACCTCCCCCACACCCACCTATGGATGATCATCCTCCCAGTCGCAGCACTGGTCCTTCCCAGGTGTTAGTTATCACCCAATACTTGGGCGATCTTCCCCTTAAATAGAGCAGCCCTACTCCCAGCACTTCAGCTGATTTTCTGCGGAGAAAGCAGAGAGAGGTTTTTTCTGATCCTGCAGGTAACCGTTCAGCTCTGTTTCAGATTTTTTAGGACAGCTTGCATTCATTTTTGATCTTTGAGAGTGTTTTTCTCTCACCTTATTGACTTCTTATGCTACTTTATTTACTTTTTCAGAGCTTTCTGTAGTGACAGTGTTAACCTCTCTCCGCTCTATTTATTTCATTGTGTCAGGTAGGTTTATTTAGTTCATTTGTTGAGAGTTTATGCCATTCGATCAATTCTATCTATATTTAACTAACAATGCTCTGTGACATACTATATCCACCAGCCTAGTACGCATAATAAATGCATTTACTACATGTCATGTATGTGTTATCATTATACTACATACAGTATATGATATATATTTTATATACTTTTTATATTTTATTCTTCAATATATACTCTCTTAGACAGACCCCTGGGCCATCCAAATGATCATAATTGTCTTGAGACATCCAGGGCTGCTGGGCACGCATTTTTGTTCATGTGGTGGTGTTTTTGGACCCCCTGTGGAGCATTTTCAGGTGAGATGCCTGAAGGTTGCCGGGCTTGAGGCCCCTGCTCTCCTCCTCTGCCATTCAGACTACCATTTATCTGCTTTTAAAGAACAACCTCTTTGTTATATTACAACCCTTTTACTATACAGATATAAAGGTGGGTCAGCATTTTTATGCACTCCTTTCCTATTCACCAGTACTTATTTGTTAAATCATTTGTATGATATCTTTATTATGATATTTCAGATCTGTTTCCAAGCGATACATAGCTTCTCTCGTCACTAAAACACCTCTGAAGAAGGATGTTTCTGAAATGCATTAGGTGTTGATGTAATTAGCTGTTACTTCCATCAGGTGTTGATGTAATTGGCTGTAATGATCAATAACCCTTTCTCCATTTCTGCTTGATTCTGTATATGCATTATCTATTCTCTATTGATTTTATGTTGTCTTGAATAAACTTTTTTGTACATTTTTAACTACATCTATCCATATTTAAATTATTTGCGCCCATACAGTCCCACCTCTAGAGGGAGTTCTCCATTTTTCATTTCATACTGGTGTAGGGAGAGGTTCCCATCAGTGCTGTGAGGGACAGATTATCGTTCTAAAATCATCTCATACTGGTGTAGGGAGAGGTTCCTGTCAGTGCTGTGAGGCACAGAATACTGTTCTAAAATCATCTAATACTGCAGTAGGGACAGGTTCCTGTCGGTGCTGTGAGGGACATATTATTGGTCTAAAATCATCTCATAGTGGAGTGGGGAGAGGTTCCTGTCGGTGCTGTGAGGGAAAGATTATCATTCTAAAATCATCTCATACTGGTGTAGGGAGAGGTTACTGTCGGTGCTGTGAGGGACAGAATATCGTTCTAAAACCATCTCATACTGCAGTAGGGACAGGTTCCTGTCGGTGCTATGAGGGACATATTATTGTTCTAAAATCATCTCATAGTGGAGTAGGGAGAGGTTCTTGTTGGTGCTGTGAGGGGCATATTATCCTACTAAAATCATCTCATAGTGGAGTAGGGAGAGGTTCCTGTCTGTGCTGTGAGGGATAGATTATCGTTCTAAAATCATCTCATACTGGTGTAGGGAGAGGTTCTTGTCAGTGCTGTGAGGGGCAGATTATCGTTCTAAAATCATTTCACACTGGTGTAGGGAGCGGTTCCTGTCAGTGCTGTGAGAAACAAATTATTGTTTTAAAATCATCTCATACTGCAGTAGGCACATGTTCCTGTCGGTGCTGTGAGGGACAGATTATCGTTCTAAAATCATCTCATACAGGTGTAGGGAGAGGTTCCTGTCGGTGCTGTGAGGGACAGATTATCTTTCTTAAATCATCTCTTTCTGGTTTAGGGAGAGGTTCCTGTCGGTGCTGTGAGGGACAGATTATCGTTCTAAAATCATATCCTACTGCAGTAGGGACAGGTTCTTGTCAGTGCTGTGAGGGACATATTATTGTTCTAAAATCATCTCATACTGGTTTAGGGAGAGGTTCCTGTCGGAGCATTGAGGGACAGATTATGGTTCTAAAATCATCTCATACTGGTGTAGGGAGAGGTTCCTGTCAGTGCTGTGAGGGACAGATAATCGTTCTAAAATCATTTCATACTGGTGTAGGGAGAAGTTCCTGTCAGTGCTGTGAAGGACAGATTATCGTTCTAAAATCATCTCATACTGCAGTAGGGACATGTTCCTGTCGGTGCTGTGAGGGACATATTATCGTTCCAAAATCATCTCATACTGGTGTAGGGAGAGGTTCCTGTCAGTGCTGTGAGGGACAGAATATAATTCTAAAATCATCTCATACTGCAGTAGGGACAGGTTCCTGTCGGTGCTGTGAGGGACATATTTTTGTTCTAAAATCATCTCATAGTGGAGTAGGGAGAGCTTCCTGTCGGTGCTGTGAGGGACAGATTATCTTTCTAAAATCATCCCATTCTGGTGTAGGGAGAGGTTCCTGTCGGTGCCTTGAGGGACAGATTATCGTTCTAAAATCATCTCATACTGCAGTAGGGACATGTTCCTGTCGGTGCTGTGAGGGACATATTATTGTTCTAAAATCATCTCATAGGGGAGTAGGGAGAGGTTGCTGTCGGTGCTGTGAGGGACAGATTATCTTTCTAAAATCATCTCATCCTGGTGTTGGGAGAGGTTCCTGTCGGTGCTTTGAGGGGCAGATTATCGTTCTAAAATCATCTCATACTGTTGTAGGGAGAGGTTCCTGTGAGAGCTGTGAGGAACAGATTATCATTCTAAAATCATCTCATACTGGTGTAGGGAGAGGTTCCTGCTGCTGGTGTGAGCGTTGCATTTCTTGCACAATAATAAAAAGTGTGTCCACATTGCTGTTTTAAAAAAAAAAAGAATAATAATTTATTCTTTTTTTGTTAGTATTAATAAATAATGCTACATAGTACATTTGCGCCTTGCTGTGCATTTCTTGTGCAAAAATAAAAAGTGCGTCTACATTGCTGGTTTCAAAAAAAAAAAAATATTCTAAATACTACATTTGCGGCCAGCAGTGCATTTCTTGCACAAAAATAAAAAGTGCATCTACATTGATGGTTTAAAAAAAAAGAATAATAATTTATTATTCTTTTTTTTATTATTATTATTAATAAATAGTGCTACATAGTATATTCACATCCACAATCAGGAGAGCGTCAAATAAGGGACATGGTCGTGGTGCTGCTGGTGCTGCTGGTGTTGGTGGTGTTGGTGTTCCTGTTGCAAGGTGAGGACGTGGTCGATTTGTGCCAGCTACACGCACAAGTGAAACACCTTCCTCAGGTGCGAGTAGCCGACAGAACCTTCAACGTCATATGATAGGCCGAATGTCGCTCAACGTTTGGTGAGGCCAGAACAAGTACAGGCGATAGTAGATTGGGTGGCTGACAATGCCTCCAGTTCCTTCACATTGTCTCCCATCCGGTCCCTTGATGAAAGCTCAGAGTTGGCACCTGAACCCCATGGCCATCTGTCTTCCACCTCAGCCACTTGTAAATCAGCCAAGCAGTCTGAGCCCCAAGTCATGCAGCAGTCTCTTATGCTTTTTGATGACTCTCCTGGTGTTCTTTCCGTTGGCCATCCACATAGCCCTGCCCCAGAAGTGGAAGACATTGAGTGCACAGATGCCCAACCACTTCTGTTTCAGGATGAGGACATGGAACCGCAGCAGTTCTCTGATGATGATAAAAAACAGGTGCCAACTGCTGTGGCTTTCCACAGTGTGCAGACTGACAAGGAGGGAAGTGGTGAAAGGTGGGTGGAAGATGATGTGGAGGAGGATGATGAGGTCCTAGAACACACATGGAATGAAGATCATGCGAGTGACGTGTGCAGTTTGGAGGAAGAGGTGGTTGTCGCACAGAGCCACCAGCACAGCAAAAGAGGAAGCAGGTTGCAAAAGAGGAGCGACCATCCCCTAGACAGTACGCCTGCTACTACCCACCACACCCAGGGACCTAGCACACCAAAGGCAGCTCAAAGGAGTTCCCCGACGTGGCAGTTCTTCAGACAATGCGCTGACGACAAGACACGAGTGGTATGCACGCTGTGCAATCAGAGCCTGAAGCGAGGCATAAATGTTCTAAACCAGAGCACAACCTGAATGACCAGGCATCTACATGCAAAGCACGAGCTGCAGTGGAATAAGCACCTCAAAATCCAAGAAAGGTCTCAGTCTTCTTCTTCTGCTGCTTCCTCTGCCTCTTCCTCCCCCTCTACAGTGCCAGTGTCACCTGCCACGCAGCAAACAGACGATGTGACAGAAATGCCACCATGTCCGCCACTGTCCCCAAGCATTTCCACATGGTCCCATGGAAGCTTACAGCTCTCCATCTCCCAAACACTGGAGAGAAAGAGGAAGTACCCCCCTACCCACCCGCGATCCCTGGCCCTGAATGCCAGCATTTCAAAATTCCTGGCCTTTGAAATGCTGTCATTCCGTCTGGTGGACACGGACAGTTTTAAAAACCTGATGGCGGTGGCTGTCCCACAGTACACAGTCCCACAGTTCCCAGCCGCCACAACTTTTCCCTGCACAAACAAGACAGGGACAAGATCAAGTGTGCACTGCGCAACGCCATCTGTGGCAAGGTCCACATAACCACTGATATATGGACCAGTAAGCACGGGAAGGGACGCTATATCTAACTGCAAATTGGGCAAAGGTAGTGGCGGATGGGCCTGAGGCGGCTAGCCGTTTGGTGTATGTCCTTCTGCCACCGAGGATTGCAGGCCATTTCTCTTTGCCTCCTGTTGCCTCCTCCTCCTACTCCGCTTCCTCTTCCTCTACCACCTCCTCATCCGGTTAGCGTAACACCTTCACCACCAACTTCAGCACATACAGGGGGAAACGACAGCAGGCTGTTTTAGCAGCAGCTGTGGACGGGCATTGAACAACAGACCGATGAGTGGTTGTTGCCACTGAGCCTCAAGCCTGGCCTGATGGTGTGCGATAATGGGTGAAATCTTGTAGCAGCTCTGAGCCTAGCCGGTTTGACGCACATCCCTTGCCTGGCGCATGTGCTGAATTTGGTGGTGCAGAAATTTTAAAAAAACTTCCCCGATATGTCAGAGCTGCTGCAGAAAGTGCGGGCCGTCTGTGCGCACTTTCAGCGTTCTCACCCTGCTGCCGCTCGCGTGTCTGCGCTGCAGCGGAACTTCGGCCCTCACGCTCACTGCCTCCTATGTGACGTGCCCACAAGGTGGAACTCCACCTTGCAAATGCTGGAGAGACTGTGTGAGCAGCAGCAGGCAATAGTAAAGTTTCAGCTGCAGCATGCACGGGTCAGTCGCTCTGCGGAACAGCACCACTTTACCACCAAGTGGTCCTCCATGCGAGACCTGTGTACCATATTGCGGTGTTTCGACTACTCCACCAACATGGCCAGTGCCGATGATGTTGTTCTCAGTGTTACTATCCCACTTCTATGGCTCCTTGAAAAAACACTTCGGGCGATGATGGAAGAGGATGTGGCACAGGAGGAGGAGGAAGAGGGGTCATTTCCACGGTTATCAGGCCAGTCATTCACAAGTGGCTCGGAGGGTGGGTTCCTGCACCAGCATAGGCCAGGTAAAAATATTTCAAGCCAGGGAACAGTTCTGGAGGATGAGGAGGACGAGGATGATGATGAGGAGTAGGAGGAGGAACCGTGTTCACAGCAGGGTGGCACCCAACGCAGCTCGTGGGCATCACTAGAGCGTGGCTGGGAAGATACGGAGGACACAGATGACACACCTCCCACAGAGGACAGCTTGTCTTTGCCTCTGGGCAGCCTGGCACACATGAGCGACTACATGCTGCAGTGCCTGCTCAACGACAGCCAAGTTGCCCACATTTTAACTAGTGCTGATTACTTGGTGGCCACCCTGCTGGATCGCCATTACAAGGACAACATGCTGTCCTTAATTCCCTCACTGGAGCGTGATCGGAAGATGTGCAACTACTAGCACACGCTGGTAGACGCGTTGCTGAGGGCATTCCCATATGACAACGGGGGCTCAGCGGAAGCACAAGGTAAAGGCAGAGGAGGAGGAAGAGGTCGTCAAAGCAGCTGTCGCACCGCCAGCACCTCAGGAAGCAGGGTTAGCATGGCTGAAATGTGAAAAAGCTTTGTCAGCAGCACGCCACAACAAACAGCACAACCAGCTGATAGGCAACATCTTAGCAGCAGGTAGCATTTCAGCAACATGGTGGAACAGTATGTCTGCAGCCAGTGTATTGTCTGAATGTGTGTTTAGAACGGCAGGGGGGTTATCACAGACAAGCGCAGCCGCCTGTGCACAGCCAACGTGGACAAGTTAACGTTTATTAAAATGAACCAGGCATGGATCCCACAAGACTTGCCTGTACCTTGTGCAGAATAGACATTTAGACCTGCCTCACACAGCCATTGGTATACTTTTTTTTTGAATATGTCTCAATATTTTGGGGGCTACCTCAATTAGATAAAAAAACCAAGCAAACAAAAAACAGTGTTGGCTACCTCCTCCTCCTCCACCTCCACAGTCACCGCCTCCTCAACCTCTAGGCTCCTACTCCACATCCACCTCCTCCAATTTTTATTTTTTTTATGTAATTTTAAGTTATTTCCCTATCCACATTTGTTTGGAGGGCACTTGTCCTACTCTTACCCCCATTTTCCTTTCCTTTTGCAGCCCTCTAGCCCTTTCCAGGACTTTTTTACAGCCTTTTTTTGCCCAAAAGTTCAGGTCACCATTGACTTCAATGGGTTTCGGGGTCAAGTTCGGTGCCAAACTCAAACTTTTTTGCGAAGTTCGGATGAACCCGACAAACCCAAACATCCAGGTGTCCGCTCAACTCTATTGGTTACACCATCCTGCCTTATATCCCCCATATATAGACAAATAGGGAGATGATGGATTCAGATGGTGTCAGGATGTAGATACTGTGTGGCCTCTACATGTTTCCCGGGTGACTGCTTCATCAGAGTATCTACAGTGATTGAGGGCATAACATTAATAAACGGAATTCACATTACAAGATATCTCATATATATTACAGCATGATGTTGTTCACATATACAGTATATAGAGGGGGGGGATATTATAGTGGTGGCTTGCCGCTTACCCACAGATCCAGTACCATCAAGTTGGACACAAGCGCGTTAGAGATCCCTCATCGGCAGAGGTGGGGTGTTGTACATGGAGGATTATTAAAAAGATATACCCTATACCGAAATAGATGTAAAAATCAGGAATTATCTGGTATATCCAGTATGTGGATGTGGGGAGGGGATAAGGGAAGGAAAAGGGAGGAGAGGGGTTTGGGCAGGGGAGGGAGGTAAGGGGGGGGAGAAGAAGCAAGGGAAAGACAATGGGGGGAGAAAAAGAGAGGAACAGAGAGAGGGGAAAGGAAGGAAAGGGGAAATAAATGAAAGGGGGGCAAAAGGGAAGTGGGAAACAGGGGGGGGGGGGCACGGGAGGCTAAAGAGAAAGGAAGCAGAAGAACTGGAAAAAAGGGGGGAAAGAGAAAAGAAAAGGAGAGACAAGTAGAGAAAGGAGGAGGAAAAAAAAGGGGGAGGGGAGAAGGGAGGAAAAAGAGGGAAGAAAGGGGGAGGGGAAGGAAGGAGGAAGGGAGATAGGAGAGAGGAAAGGAAGAAAAAGGGGGGGAGAGGGAAGAGGAAGGGAAGGGGGGGGACCACTACCAATGTTGTATAATAGATCCTGGGCCAATGTTCATGGGGGAGCATGGTCAGGGGAAATCACCCACAGTGTTACAAGATAGTTGTACTCGTACCTGGTGGATACTACATTGCGATATGGTCCCAGGGATAATGTTACAAACAAAAAGGAATGATGATGTGAACAGGGGAACACTGGGTAGGACACTGGAAATGCAGAGTGTGCTTGTATCTGGTGCCAATAGGCATAAAATAAAGCCTTAGCAGCCAGAGCTAACTGTATAGAGACAGATAAGAGACAAGTCTTTAAGATAAAGATAGTTTGAGAGATGCATATAGAAAACATCCGCCTTGCAGCTTCCACGTGTAACGCCAGTGTCAGGTGTGTCTGTATTCCCTGGGACCTCTTCCATGTCAAATTAGGCAGGGGTACCTATAAACCCTACTGAGCGGCGTGCATCGGCCAAGGGACTGTACGCGACGCCACCTAGTCCAGCGACACGCGGTGCGCCTGCGCACGTCAAGTTGCGCGCACACCACTTGCGGCCAATTGCCGAAGGGTGGGACACCCAAGCATTGGACCGCGTAAGAGGCAGTGTGTTACCAGATGGCAAACAACACTGTGTTCCAGGGACGCTGCGCCTCTGCTGAAGTGGGAAGTACAGCTTGCCGGTACCCCACAGACAGGCAATGTAAACATTCGGGCCAGCAGCGGCACACCCAAAACAAAGGTAACAGCAGCATAAAATTACAGAAAACAAAACAAATTATGTTGTCAGTCAAAGTGATTAAACATATGAATATAACAGTGATATACATATGGCAAATACATCTAATAGATATATATGATTGCTAGGCATGTTTTATTTAGGACAGAGAGCCCCTGCAGAGATCCAAAGACGGGACCTTGCTAGTCAGGTCAAGTATCTCACATTTCTACAGTCAGGGAGATCACATTAGTCAACCATGGGAACCGTGATTATGGAAAAGGTCACAGATCCTTGCCCTGATATGTGGGGTATGATAGCGTACTCAACAGGAAGTATAAATCCAAGTACCAAGTGGGGGGGAGGAAAAAAGGGGAGGGGGGCACCGCTCACCAAAGCTGCCCATTGGGAGATCCCTGGTCAGGAATGGAAAGCCTGGAACCATCATCCGGTCGAGGATGGATGGCGAATAGACTAAAGGAAAGGTTTTTATGAGTTTACCTCATTCAATCCAGGGGGCGTCACCATGTCCAGGCACTCAATCCACAGCGTTTCACGCTGTAGTAGAGTCCTGTCGCGGTCACCGCCCCTGGGGTCGAGGGGTACCACCTCCAATACAAAAAACGTACAGCCAGGGGTTTAAATTTGTGGTATAGGCCAATGTGGCGACCAATAGGGGTCAGTGTACCATTACTGGAGTAATATATATATGGTCCCCGATGCGCTCTTGAAATTCCCTAATTGTTTTTCCCACATAATACGCCTTGCACTCGCAGACCATCATGTAAACCACTCCTGTAGTATTACAATTAGCTGAGAAAGTAGGCGCAATAATTTTGCCATTAGGTAGTGTAAACTTTTTGCCATTGGCCACCTAGGGACATCTGGGGCACATCCAACAAGGTGACGTGCCTCGCCGTCCGCGGGGCATTTGATCTGGGGGACGATAGTGGCTCGAGGTCAACCGGTCTCGTAGAGATTTTGCTCGTCGGAACACCAATTCTGACGTAGGAACACCACATTCTCCACAAATACGTCAAACCCACGCCAGAATTGGTGTTCCAACGAGAAAAATCTCTACAAGACCAGTTGACCTCGAGCCACTATAATCCCCCAGATCAAACACCCCGCGGACGGCGAGACATGTCACCTTGTGGGATGTGCCCCAGATGTCCCTGGGTTGCCAATTCCCAGGGATGGGGTCTCGCTCCCACTCCTCTTGGACACAGCTTGTTCCCATAGGGGTGTCAGGAAGCGGGGCCGGGACCCCTCTGCCCTAGCCAACCACACCACAGATTTTCACCTAAGCTTTAGCCACTTAGGGACCATGTCCATTAACAAAGCACCGATATTATTGTTTATTCTTTGTACTTACCTTGTGCAATTTATACTATTTTTCTCAGAATGTTGTTATTACTTTACATGTCGAAATGAATAAAAACTATTGAAACATAAAAAATTCTTTCAAAGTTTTATTTTCAAGAGATAACATTTACAAAAGTAGAAAAAGACATGTAGATTATCAAAAAATACAATACACAATAAAATAGGTATAGATTACCACATCCTATATTAACAAAGCATTTGTTCAATTTGTAAAAACAGTTGCATAGATCATATCCAATGCATTTCACAGCAATTCAACTCCTTCCTCAGGGATATTTGTTTGTTTATTAGTATAGTTGTAGTCTACAAGATGAAAATCATGTTAGAAACATACAGCTGTATATATTAGTTATTTATCAGGCAATAAGTGGTAATAAAAAACAATACTTACGATGTCCTCAGTCTCTGACCCTCCCAGGCCAACATAATATACCTGTCACGTAGCAGGTCATGAGCCTGACGGTCGGGGGTGACCTCTCCTATGACTCTGGTTTGAGGGACTGCTGGGAGTGCCAGCGGCCACAGGAGCATGATGAGGTATGAGTGCCTGTGGAAGTTCAGGAGTGTCCACCAGCAGGTGGTCAGAAGAGGTGCTGGAAGGGTGCTCAGTAGAGTTGAACGAACCCGAACTGTAAAGTTCGGGTCCATACCGAACTTTTGGGTGTCCGTGACCCGGACCCAAACCCAGACATTTGAAAAAAGTTTGGGGTTCAGATATTTGATCCTGCCTGTTGAATAGCTGCAGGGCAACCAATCAGCAAGTGTTTCACTGATTTGCCCTTAGAAGCCATCACAGCTATGCCTACTAATGGCATGGCTGTGATTAGCCAGTGCATCATGTGACCCAGCCTCTATATGAGCTGGAGTCACGTAGTGCTGCATGTCACATGCTCTCAGGCTAGTGTAGGGAGAGGATGCTGCCAGTGCTGTGAGGGACAGATTGCAGATATAAAAACATCTCATCCTTCATTACAGAACAATCTGATTCTGGACTAGGTAGAGATTACTACTACTACTGCTTTGAGGGACAGATTGCAGATCTCATCCTGAATTACAGAACGATCTGATTCTGGACTAGGCACTGAGGTCGAGTATATCTCCGACCCAGTGTACTACGTGACCGATTAGTGTCGGTACGGTAATCATCCGTATCGACACTACCGAAGATTCCCGTTTAGTCACTTTGTGAACGACTAACCAACGGGACGTCGATAAGTTGTCCGTCCTAGTTTATAGACTTGGGGTTTGAAAAAAGTTTACAGACCCAAACCCAGGCCCAGTGCCTGTGGGTTTTCAAGCCATACCTGGGCTTGAA
>BLSH010025165.1:1099962-1111032 GCA_018402905.1 Glandirana rugosa | reverse complement strand
CCATAGCTTGTAGACTCTATAACTTTCACAAAGACCAAATAATATCCACTAATTTGTTTTTTTTTTTTTTACCAAAGATAGGTAGCAGTATAAATTTTGGCCAAAATTTATGAAGAAAAATTACTAATTTGCAAAATTTTATAACAGAAACAAAGAAAAATTCATTTTTTTACAAAATTTTCGGTCTTTTTTTAATTATAGCGCAAAAAATAAAAAACCCAGCGATGATTAAATACCACCAAAAGAAAGCTCTATTTGTGTGAAAAAAAGGACGCAAATTTCATATGGGTACAATGTTGCATGACTGAGTAATTGTCATTCAAAGTGTGAGAGCGCTGAAAGCTGAAAATTGGTCTGGTTGTTAAGGGGGTTTAAGTGCCCAGTGGTCAAGTGGTTAATTGTGGCTCACAACAGGTTGTTTATGCCATAGAATGCACTATCTGTAAGTTACAATACGCTGGATGCACTACAAGACCCTTGAGCATTAGTGAACATTATCATAGCTCTTCACATGAGCCTGATAAGGGTCTTTCTAATGTGTCCAAACATTTTAAATACGTTCACTTGGGGAATTTGTCTTCCTTTGTATATTATGGGCTGGAGAGGATTAAAAGACCACCTTGTGGTGGGGACACTCATCACAAATTGTTGGAACGTGAGGTATGGTGGATATATAACCTTTGCACCAGGATTCCCCAAGGCATGAACCTTCGATACGATGTCTTTTCCTTTGCTAACCAGCAACATCAGTGCATCTTCTTGTGCCATCTATATTAATTTCATTATCTCCTTTTTTTTTTCTTTTTACGCCCCTTTTTTTACACCCCCCCTTTTTTTTTTTTACTTTTATGTATGGCCATTTTGATCTTTGGGAATTTGTATTAAAGGGTTTCACCTTTTTTGACATTTTTATGCCCCTTTTTTTTTACGCCCTTTTTTTTTCTTTACTTTTATGTATGGCCATTTTGATCTTTTGGGAATTTGTATTAAAGGATTTCACCCTTTTTGACATTCCACCCCCAATTTCAATTAACCAATCCTCTCTTTGCATTGGTGGGAGACTCCTCCCCATTTTCCCTTTCTTTTTGTATATATGTGTGTTATATGCCATTTGTAAATATGCTGTGAACAAGGCTACAAGCCGAAACGTGTATGCGTGTGCTGTATTTTTATGGGTATGGAATAAATTTGTTGGATATCGTACTTCAGTGTGCCGGTTCTTTTTTGCTGTATCAAATTTTGTAGGCCCCTTGGTAGTTAAGCTAATATATTTGCTGCGGCAGTGTGGACCTGTCCCACGAATGGGCAGATGACAGTACCTGTCATCTGCCCATCAAAGTACCGCAGTATCTGTCACCTGCCCATCAAAGTACCGCAGTATCTGTCACCTGCCCATCAAAGTATCCAAGTACCTGTCACCTACCCATCAAAGTACCCAAGTACCTGTCACCTGCCCATCAAAGTAACCGAGTACCTGTCACCTGCCAATCAAAGTACCCAAGTACCTGTCACCTGCCCATCAAAGTACCCGAGTACCTGTCACCTGCTCATCAAAGTACCTGAGTAACTGTCACCTGCCCATCAAAGTAGCCGATTACCTGTACCCACCCATCAAAATACTTGAGTACCTGTCACCTGCCCATCAAAGTACCTGAGTACCTGTCACCTGCCCATCAAAGTACCCGAGTACCTGTCACCTGCCCATCAAAGTACCTGAGTACCTGTCACCTGCCCATCAAAGTAACCGAGTACCTGTCACCTGTCCATCAAAGTACCCAAATACCTGTCACTTGCCCATCAAACTACCCGAGTACCTGTCATCAGCCCATAAGAGTACCCGAGTACCTGTCGCTTGTCCATCTTAGTACCCCAGTACCTTTCACCAGCCAATCTGAGTACCTGTGTACCTGTCACCAGCCCATCAAAGTACCAGAGTACCTATCAACAGCCCATCAGAGTACCAGTGTACCTGTCACCAGCCCATCAAAGTACCTGAGTACCTATCACCTGCCCATCAAAGTACCCGAGTACCCGTCACTAGCCCATCAGAATACCCCAGTACCTGTCGCCTGTCCATCTTAGTACCCGAGTACCTGTCACCAGCCCATCTGAGTACCCGAGTACCTGTCACCATGCCATCAGCATACCTGAGTACCTGTCACCAGCCCATCAGAGTATCCGAGTACCTGTCACCAGGCCATCAGCGTACCCGAGTACCTGTCAGCAGCCCATCTGAGTACCCGAGTACTTGTCACCAGGCCATCAGCGTACCCGAGTACCTGTCACCAGACCATCAGAGTATCCAAGTACCTGTCACCAGACCATCAGCATAACCGAGTACCTGTCACCTGCCCATCAAAGTACCCGAGTACCTGTCACCAGCCCATTTTAGTACCCGAGCACCTGTCACCAGCACATCAAAGTACCCGAGTACCTGTCACCAGCCCATCTGAGTACCCGAGTACCTGTCACCAGCCCATCTGAGTACCCGAGTAGCTATCTGCAGCCCATGCCTCATAGAATATACCTTGGGGTGTTTGTTTTCCAAAATGGGGTCATGTTGTGGGTAACTCCACAGTCCTGGTGCTCCAGGACCTTCAAAAGTGTGATAGGTAGGAATAAAATTAGGTGTGTAATTTATGCTCCTAGAACGCCTGAAGGTACTACTTCAATTTTGGACCTCTCTATGTGGCCAGGCTGTGTAAAAGTCTCACACATGTGGTATTGCTATACTCAGGACGAGTAGCAGAATGTATTTAGGGGGTAATTTTTGCTATGTACATGCTATGTGCTAGAAATATCTTATAAATTGATCACTTTGTGTAAAAATAAAAGCATTTTCATTTTCTTTCCACATTATTCAAAGACTTGTGGAAAAAAAATGAACCATTCAAAAGACTTACAATGCCTCCTACAATATATGTTGGGGTGTTTGCTTTCCGAAATGGGGTCATTTTGTGGGTAATTCCATTGTCCTGGTGCTCCAGGGCCTTCAAAAGTGTAATAGGTCGTTAGGAAATTTTATGTGTAATGTATGCTCCTAGAACACTTGACAGTGCTCCCTGCATGTTGGACCTCTCCTTGTGGCCAGGCTGTGTAAAAGTCTCACACATGTGGTATTGCCATACTCGGGATGAGTAGCAAAATATATTTTGGGGGTTCATTTTTGCTATGTATATGCTTTGTGATTGAAATATCTTAAAAATTGGCCACTGTGTGTAAAATTAAAAGAGTTTTCATTTTCTTTCCATGTTTTTCAAAGACTTGTGTAAAAAAATGAACTGTACAAAAGACTCATAATGCCTCATAGAATATACCTTGGGGTGTTTGCTTTCCAAAATGGGGCCATTTTGTGGGTAATTTCATTTGGTGCTCCATCTGGTGCTCCATGGCCTTCAAACGTGTAATAGGTTGTTAGATATAGATGTTGTAAATTAGATTTATAAATTAGATTTTTAGAATAGTTGTAAATTAGATGTTAAATTTCTGCTCCTAGAATGCCTGACGGTGCTCCCTGCATGTTGGACCTCTCTATGTAGCCAGGCTGGGAAAAAGTCTCACACATGTGGTATTGCCATACTCGGAGCAAGTAGCAGAATGTATTTTGGGGTGTAATTGGAAGTATACATATGCTGTGAGAAATAACTTGTTGTTATGACAATTTTGTGTAAAAAAAAAATAATAATAATTTCTTAATTTTCCCAAGAATTGTGGGAAAAAATACAACTTCAAAAAACTCGCCATGCCTCCTACGAAATACCTTGGAATGTCTACTTTTCAAAAAGGGGTAATTGGGGGGTATTTGTACTTTCCTGACATTTCAGGGCCTCAAGAAATGAGATAGACCATCAGTGCATCACGTGTAATCAATTTTCAATGATTGGCACCATAGCTTGTAGCCTCTATAACTTTCACACAGACCAAATAATATGCACTTATTTGGGTTATTTTTACCAATGATATATAGCAGTATAGGTTTTGGCCCATATTTATGAACAAAAATGACTTATTAGCAAAATGTTATCATAAAAACTAAAAAAAGTGTTTTTTTTTCAAAATGTTTGCTATTTTTTCACTTTTGTCACAAAAAAACCCCAGAGGTGAGTAAATACCACCAAAAGAAAGCTCTGTTTGTGTGAAAAAAATTATAAAAATGTTGTTTGGGTACAGTGTTGCATGACTGAGTAATTGACATTCAAAATATGAGAGCACTGAATGCTGAAAATTGGTCTAGGCAGGGTTAAAAAGGGTGCTTCCCAAGAAACCCTTTGTTAATGTGATGTGAGTTTAGTAAGGGATAGCTGATATTTCTTTTAGGGACAGAGAGTTGGTTTAAGTAGTGTAGTGTGCTTCTTCTGTTTGTGCCTTACAACATCAATACTATATGCAGTACTATATTCTGTGCTGTATATTTCCTATCATTAGTTTGCAATGAATTGCAGTTTGTGTGGCTAGGGTGAGTGAAGTGTAAACCCACCTGAATCCATGATTTCATAAAACTCAACAGTTCTTTTTAGGACTACTTTTATTGTGTGTCAGGGGCAATTTTTTTTAAACAATGCTTAAAAAATAATTGAAACAGATACGGATGGGTAAATTGTACTTTACAGTACCTATCTGAATTTTGTGCATTTCTCAAAGTCCTCTTTTAACCACAAGCTGTCCAGAGCAATTTTGACATTATTTCACATACACCTTAAGATCTGCATTTTTCTGGAAAAGCAAAGGAAGAGTACATCCCATGATAGTTGCACAAATATTTATCTAATGGATATTTTTGATAACTAGAAAATTTGCGTTTGCATGAAACCAACAAAAGCAATGTTTTTAGGTGCTTATATTTTTATATGAACTGATCAGAGGATGCCTAAAACATATATCATAATAGCCAGATTATACATTGAAATCATCAGCTATAAAAACAATTGATATGAAACCATCTTATTTACCCAGGTGATTCATTTCTCTCTCATTTTAAATATCCATCTGGCCTCCTGATGAAGAATATATTCACCTATATCCCCACTAGAGTTGAGCGAACCCGAACTGTAAAGTTCGGGTCCATACCGAACTTTTGGGTGTCCGGGGCCCGGACCCGAACCCGGACTTTTCAAAAAAAGTTCTGGGGTTCTGGTAATTTAATAAAAGTTTTGAAAATTGCGGTAACAAAGTCCTAGAGGTCTGCAAAAGGAAGGAAAATGGGGGTAAGGGTCGGACAAGTGCCCTACAAAGAAATGGGGACAGGGAAATAACTTAAAAGCATTTTTAAACTAAAATCACATAAAAAAATCAAAAATGGAGGTGGATGTGGACATCTTCAAACTGTGTGAGAAAAGTATAAATTAGCGGGAGAAGCCATAGCAGTGTTCTAAAATCATCTTCAAACTGTGTGTGAAAAGTATAAATTAGCCGGGAGAAGCCATATCACTGTTCTACAATCATCTTCAAACTGTGTGTGAAAAATATAAATTAGCCGGGAGAAGCCATATCACTATTCTTTGGCAGAATCCACCAGATGGAAAGGCAGAAGTTGTAAAGCCAGCAGCTATGACAAGCTTGCATTTAGATGCTGGGCATGTGGGTGGTGTTGGATAGGATATTTTATACATATACATACACACAGTTTTTTATAATATGTACATAGGTGTTTACTGTAGGCTATGATTTATGACCTAACACAGCTGGCAGGCAAGTTGCATTTTACATATCAAAAGGACCAAAGCAGTTACTTATAGGGGAGGATTGTAAAATGTAAATATGCCTGATCAGACTTGAAAGGAATAGTACAAAAAGTATTTATTGATGGTAATTAGACTTGAGGGAGTATTCATGGGAAATGGTAGCTTGTTTACCTGGTAAACACTAATGTGAGGTTATTGCCAATAATTAAAAGTAGAGTATTTTCACCTTGATTAACAATAAGACCAAAAAGTATTTTGGGTTCACATCGCAGAAACCCCTCCAGCGTTAGATTAGTATTTCAGGGGATAATTTGAGCTGGCATTCTTTCTCCATCGAGATGAGAGCACAGATCTAGATTATAATACACATTATTGCATGCATGGAAGCTACAAAGGTGCATATTATTATAGATGGGACATATGCTGAATTGTAGTTTATCTATGCTTGCTAATATATGCTAGCACGAAAGGGACTCTGAAGGCTGCTGTTCATTGTAATATTTACTCTGTTCTTTGTCATCTGTTGCAATTATCTTGTGAACTTTTTATCTGTGCTGGGACTCAATAAATGCATTCTCTGGAAGAACTGGGTTGCTGCTGGAATAATTTGCATTATAGTAATAATTAATTAATAATATTCCTCATACTACTACATTACTACATAAATTATCAAATCTAACACAGCTGGCAGGCAAGTTGCATTTTACATATCAAAAGGGCCAAAGCAGTTACTTAATTGTGTTAGGTCATACATCATAGCCTACAGTACACACCTATGTACAGATTATAAAAAACTGTGTGTATGTATATGTATATAAAGTATCCTACATTACTACATTAATTATCCAACAGGTGGTAGTGACTGTTTTTTTTCCCCTGCAGCAGATGGGGCAGAGAAATTTTACAGTGATAATCTACAGCTGGTAGTGTGCTACTGGCAGATGTGCTATAAGGACTTGGGACACCCTGTGCTATACCATCATCTCTGTCAGTGGAGGCTGCTGAGAGGTCATGAGGTATAGCGGGGGTAGACTGATGTGGGTAAGGAGGAGGAACAGAATTGTGTCCCTTTTGTGTGGCTTTTTTGCCAACAGACTGAGTGGTGCGAGGTTAAATGCCTTATCAAGCATGTGGTACCCAAATGGCTGGTGTTTTTGCCACACTTGATGTGCTTGAGACAAAGTTTGCAAATTGCAAAAGTGCGATTGGCTGCACAAGTGCTAAAAAGGGCCCAGACAGCTGAGCTGGGCCAGAAGACAGCTCCACAATGTGATGGAATAGGGTGACTGTTCTCTACTCTTCCATGATGGCTGCCTCGTTGGGGTAGTGCTTCATCCTCACTTTCCTCCTCTGCTCTATCCGCCACCCAAATTGAGTGACCTCATCATCATAATTTCCTCCATCCTCCTTATTACTGGAGACAACCTGGCAATACGCTGTGGCTGGGGGAACATTTTGTTGTTTACCAGTGTTCTCCCCTCTCTGTAGGCTCATGTTTCTACCTTCCTCAACCTCAGAACCAACATTTGAAGCAAGTAATGGCTATGCATTCTCAAGGAGAAAGTGGCTAAGGCTGTGTTCAAATAACTCTGCTGACTCCTCCATGCCTGATGCTGGGGCTATTGCAGGAGTAGCTGTGGACAAGAATAAGCCACTCTGGCAGCTACAGTGGCCTGCACACTAGTCTCTGCTTGGGTAACAGAGGATGAGGAGGATGAGGATGGTTTAGCAAGCTAGTCCACCTCCTCTGCATGCTGTGGCTGGATAGCATGGGCAACATCACTAGACAAAGGAAATGATGCCTCACCTGAAGACTAACCATGTCCATCTTTGCCTGTGGACACATACACTGCTGGTCCCCTCACAGTGCCATGGGAACGTCTGCCTCTTCTTGTTGGCCTCCCAGACTTGATGGGGGGTTGTTTTTTAACAAAATGTAATAAAGATGTGGAAATGTGTACATGGATGCACTTTAACCACTTCCCGCCCGGTCTAAAGCAGATTGACAGTCGGGAAGTGGTTATGTTATCCGGACTGGACATCATATGACGTCCTGCAGGATAACAAGCGGCGGTCAGTGGTGTGGTGTGTCAGTCTGACACACCGCATGTTCGATCTTAGTAAAGAGCTTCTGGTGGAGGCTCTTTACCACATGATCAGCTGTGTCCAATCACAGCTGATCACAATGTAAACAGGAAAAGCTGTGTATTGGCTTTTCCTCTACTCGCACTGACAGACGTGCTTACAGGAGAGCTGATCGGCTGCTGTTCTGACAGGGGGGTCTGCACTGATATATTATCAGTGAAGCCCCCCGAGGATGTCCACCCAGGACCACCAGGGATGCCCACTAAGGATCACCAGGGATGCCCACCCAGGACCACCAGGGATTCCCACCCAGGATCACCAGGGATGCCCACCCAGGACCACCAGGTATGGCAATCAGTGCACAATAGGGATGCCACTCAGTGACCATCAGTGATCCCTGCCAGTGCCTGCCAGTGCCTCCTGATCAGTGCTGCCTAACAGTGCTATCTATCAATGCTGCCTATCAGTGCCCATCAGTGCCACCTATCACTGCCCATTAGTGCCACATTTCAGTGCCAAGTGCCACCTATCAGTGCCCATCAGTGCCGCCTATCAGTGCCCATCAGTGCTGCATATCAGCGCCACCTAATAGTGCCTGTCAGTGCTGCTAATCAATGCCGCCTATCAGTGCATATAAGTGCCTCATCATCAGTGCCCACCAGTGCAGCCTCATCAGAGCCCATCTGGAGGAGAAAACATACTAAGTTACAAAGTTTTGTAACAGAAACAAAGAAAATCTTTTTTTTTTCAAAATTTTCAGTCTTTTTTTTATTTGTAGCACAAAAAATAAAAACCCCAGTGGTGATCAAATACCACCAAAAGAAAGCTCTATTTGTGGGAAAAAATTATAACAATTTTGTTTCGGTACAGTGTTGCATGACTGTGCAAATGTCATTCAAAATGCAACAGCGCTGAAAGCTGAAAATTGGTCTGGGCAGGAAGGATGGGAAGTGCCATGTATTGAAGTGGTTAATCAATGGTAAGTGGTGTTTGGTACACTTTAACCTGAGTGCTCACTACACAGACACACTCCACTGACACACTACAATATACTGCAGTAAAACTGCACTGACGCACTGCTAAACGTGCGTAACACACTGAAATATACTGCATTAAACATGCACTAATGCACTGAAATAAACTGTGTTAAATGTGCACTAGTGCACTGAAATATACTGCATTAAATGGCACATAACACACTGAAATATACTGGGTTAAATGTGCAGTATTGCACAAAAATGTGCTTCGTTAAATGTGCAGTGACACACTGAAATATACTGCATTAAACGTGCACTAACGCACTGAAATATACTGCGTTAAATTGCACATAACACAATGAAATATACTGCATTAAACATGCAGTAATGTACAGAAATATACTGCGTTAAATGTGCAGTAATGCACTGAAATATACTGCATTAAACATGCACTAACGCACTGAAATATACTGCAGTAAACCTTCCCTGACGAGATAACTATCACTAGATTATTATTATAGAAAGTATTATCATACCCAAGGGCAATAATCATACTTAGTAGCGATGATCTAATCTATGCTAAGCCACAGACATCATTGCAGACTGGAGTATTTGACAACTTATATGGGATCAGCTTGGATGAAACCTGGCCACACTATTGAAAACGAATCACCATCAGGAGGTTGTTAACACATATCTGCCATTATTTAAATGGGGATGGTAAAGTCAGGCATAACCCTGAGTCTCTCATACCCTCACATAACTGATAAGAGAGCCACCAACCCATCCACTTGATCCACATGATCATCAACACGTCATAAATATAGCTGTGCCATGACAAAACGTGGCACAGGTATAAGGCCTCATCAAGGAACAAGTCTCTCCCCCAGGTATAGATTGGCATAGAATGGCCCACAACATGTGCTACACCTTGTACCTGGAGGAAGTGGGAACCACAGAAGGAGGTGACATTGCATTAAATAATATGATTCAACAGTCACAAAATAAAGTTAACCATGATTCATGTAGACCTTTCCTGTTCGTACAAATATTTTTTTTAATGAAATCATAGCCCAATTGGTGAGAGATACTTGAATATAAAGTCTCATTGTTTAGCACTACTAGTAAGGCCTCTTTAGGTATTATCAGTCCTTCTAAAACTGGTAGAAGTTGTATTGTGTCTTTGATGTATGATGCCAGACTTTCCTCAAGTACCTGTCCACAAATATATGAGCATTAGATGTGTAACTCCTAATTCTTGAAATAATGGTTCACCTGGGTATAGGTGATACATTCTTAAGCACCTTTGGAAAGTAAAAATTCCATTGTTTCTTTATCAATAAGACTCTGTGTATTAGCTTCAAGAACTATATGTTTTTTAGTTGCATGTCAAACTGATTAATCTTCTCTGTTTTTATGGGGCAATACCATTCTTTATTATTAAGAATTCTGTTACACATATTCTCACATAGCCATTCTGCATCAAAATGATGTCAGAGGACTTTATTGTGAAGGAACTATTTTTAGATAAATTCTCCAATGCTTGTAATTTGGGTCTCTTTAGGTTTCTTGGATTGCCTTTGAGAAATGACTGTTTCAATTATTTTAGTGACTTTTTAAATGAATGCAGAAATGTGTGGACCCTAGGATAGAGATATGTTTGTGATTTAGCTCTGATTTAAGATCCTAAAGAGTCAGCATATGAGTCAACATTCTGGCCATTGCTTACTTATCTGTCTTGTATACATCGTCCTAATTCTCATTAGATAATTGAATCAGATCTTTAACCACTTCAATACCGGACGTTTATACCCCCTTCCTGCCCAGACCAATTTTCAGCTTTCAGCGCTCTCACACTTTGAAACCACATGTGTGAGACTTTTTTCACAGCCTGACCACATAGAGAAGTCCAACATGCAGGGAGCACCGTCAGGCATTCTAGGAGCAGAAATTTCACATCTAATTTCCTAAAGAGCCATTAAACTTTTGAAGTTTTCTAAGTATTACGGAGTATCTTATATGCAACCCCACAAACGAAAGGTTTTACCCCAGTAAAACACCCGTTAAGGTAACAGGACCACGAGGTCCCGGAAGTTTTCAAATTACCGAGAAATCCTTTAATCTACACTTTAAAGACGAGGATCTTACGGACTGCCACGAGGGACGTACAACCTGAAGAGATACACCAGTCCGACACTTTTTTCAGAGTGTGTACACCAAAGTTTCACACTCTCGCGACTTTCGACTTTTAACCAGACCCGTCCTTCCCCCATATTTGCAGGCCATAACTTCACCAATTTCTAGACTAAGTTAATAGATTACTCTTA
>BLSH010025165.1:1037880-1052361 GCA_018402905.1 Glandirana rugosa | reverse complement strand
GAGCTACAGCTGATTGAGGGAAACATGAATTCCAACATGTACTGTGACATACTGAAGCAGAGCATGATCCCCTCCCTTCGGAGACTTGGCCGCAAGGCAGTGTTCCAACATGATAACCACCCCAAACACACCTCCAAGATGACCACTGCCTTGCTAAATAAGCTGAGGGTAAAGTCAATTGACTGGCCAAGCATGTCTCCAGACCTAAACGCTATTGAGCGTCTGTGGGGCATCCTCAAATGGAAGGTGGAGGAGCACAAGGTCTCTAACATTCACCAGTTCTGTGATGTGGTCATGGAGGAGTGGAAGAGGACTCCAGTGGCAACATGTGAAGCTCTGGTGAACTCCATGCCCAAGAGGGTTAAGGCAGTGCTGGAAAATAAGGGTGGCCACACAAAATATTGACACTTTGGGCCCAATTTGGACATTTTCACTTAGGGGTGTACTCGCTTTTGCTGTCAGCAGTTTAGACATTAATGGCTGTGTGTTGAGTTATTTTGAGGGGACAACACATTTACACTGTTATACAAGCTGTACACTCTACGTTACGTTGTAGCAAAGTGTCATTTCTTCACTGTTGTCACATGAAAAGATGTAACAGAATGTTTAAAAAAATGTGATCGGTGTTAATTTTGTGAGATACTGTAGATTTTTTGTTTGTAATATTCTGTACTTGTATCATTCATAATACGATTGGTATTTTCCAAATTCAACCATATTGCAAATACAGTTTTTGATCCAAACAATCTTGTTTTGGGAGAAAAGGGTCAACAAACATATTTCAAGTATAAAACAAGACAAAAGGAAGGCGCACACATCTAGTGCATTACCAGAGACATTTAATAAACTTTAAAAAGGTTTACAAGTGGATACTCACAGAGTGACAACTCTCAATAAATCATAAGAATACACTGCGGACACAGTGAAGGGTGAAATCTGACATGTTTTAGGGGTGTATCCCCTTCCTTAGAGTGATTTTCCCCAAAACGCATCAGCTTTCACCCTTCGCTGTGTCTGCATCATACCACACAGTGTATTCTTAAGGCTTATTGAGAGTTGTCACTCTGTGATTATCCACTTTTAAACCTATTTAACATTTATTAGATGTCTCTGGTGATGCACTAGATGCGCGCGCCATCCTTTTGTCTTGTTTTTTTTCAGTTTTTATCGGATTACCCCACCGAGGAGGGCAGCATCCGCCTAGTCTTGAAACATTGTTGTTCTGGTTGCTTTGTACTATGGAGGACTTTTAGCGCTGGAAGTGACAGTTTTTTTCTTATATTTATACCTATTTCAAGTAGACTTACATAAAGAGTTGCATTAAAAAATTGTTTAAGTGATATTCTGTTTATGATCCCCAGAAGCATCACCAGTAGATCTATCCCCAGGGTCAGTGCAATAATTCCATTAATAATGTCTACCACTGCCATCCAGAGTCTGTCTGTAATGTCAGCTGACAGTGAACCCTGAGTTACAGGAGTGCAGAACGAAGTGCACTCCTGTGATCCACAGGAAGAGTAGGGCCAAAAGAGCTTTGACCCTACTCCTCCTTTAACTGGGGTTTCCTCCTAACCCAGAACTCATTGTTAAAGCCCATTGAAGTCTATAGGCAGTAAATGTTGTTATTATTTAATGAACGTTTACAAGGCTAATAGACAAGCTTATTTTGAAAAAGGGGAACTGAAATGGAGGACATACAATATACACATTAAAAAAAAATTTGGTGGAGGGCTTAAAGGGCATTGTTAAAAATACACAAACCCCTTAAAGTGGTTGTAAACGCCTGAAATGAAAAATGATCAACGCATATCCTTCTATAGTGTGTACTTATCTCAATCCAAAGAGCCTAGTGTGAATCTTGTCTGCTCTCTCCTTCATCTGCGATTGGCATGAGTCACTTTTGACAGTTAATCTTGCACACCAAGCTATCCCTGGGGATGGCTCCGCCCCCTCCATCACACAGCAAGTGATAGACTCAGCTGTGCATGTTTCCTTATATGGCTGTTTTGGGGGAATGTGCTCATCCCCTCAACTCAGATCTCAGATTACACTTATCTCTCTGCTCTATGCTCTGCATTGTGTGACATCAGTATAGATATGTAGGGGTTTACAGCCACTTTAAAAAACATCCACAACATATCAGACCACATGCCTTTCAACATTGTAAGGTAACTTATAATAGGAGGGAGGGAAGAACTAGTGTACCAATGTTGAGGAACATGGTCCTTTATCTCTCACCATAGGCCCCCAATAATGAGATGGGGTAATATGATGTAATTTATAGAGGAATCTGGACACGCACTTTATAATTCATGAGATTTCAAATATCTACCTATTCCCACAAAAAGTTTAATAGAAATGTATGCACAGACATTTGCAAAAATCCTTTAGTGGAAATCAAAACACAAAAACAAAAAAATATGTTCTCGTTATTATGTCCTCATTGAAGTTTTATGGCAAATCACATAACCCAGAGATGTAATCTCATCAATCACAATGTCCAGTACTTTAATACCACATCAAAAGTGATGTCCAAACATGGTCCTGAGCATCTTTCGTGAATGGCACCACCTGGGATGCCCAGCATTGTGCTTAGTGTAGCACCAGGAGTCTGTCATTTAGCAATGGAAGTGCAAAAGGTAAACAGTGGGTGGCAATTTGTTGAGGAATATATCACTGGACATTGTTATTGATGTGGGTTACATTGCTGGATGGCATGACTGACATGAAACTACAATGAGGGACTTTAATAAAAAAATATTTTTGTGTATTTTATTTAGATCAAAGGAATTATCAAGGTGCCTGTGTGTTTACTTAATTTTAACCCCTTGTGGGGATGGGTAAGGGGTATTAGGGTACCCCTGCACTCATCCCCCTGAGACAGTTCAGGTATTAGGATGCCCCCTATTACCTCCAATTTTTTGGGTCATTGGAGGTGAGTCCCTTGTCTCTAAACATTGGGAAAATGGGAATTTGTGTGTGGTGGGCTTTACTACGCACACCTTTCCAATAACATTGGCAATTCTGCTGATGAAAAATTTTTTTGAAAAATAACTTCCACAAAAAAAGCTAGAAGAACCCCACCAAAAAAAAAAAAAATTAAAGCACAGCAGTTTGATTACCAAAAGTGCATTGCTCTATGTTGGCTTAGAGATTCCATAGCTACCATAGCTACCAAAACACAATAAAATTGAAAAGCATTGTGAACACAAAACAAATCACAAAAAGATTGACTGGTGATGTGATTATTACAAGTGACTTGACTGGCTCTCCTGAAAAGCCCAGATGAGAATAAGCATATTTTGTATTCCATACAGCCTATATCTATGAACCATGTGCATTTATTCAGAGGAAGTTACCTTACAACTGAAGCAGACACCTTTAGAGTGCATCTACTAGTCAGAGGCTCTAGCCACAAATGCATTAAACAAGCTTACAAAAAATTTTTTTTTTAAATCAAGAAGGCATTGTTGTATGAAAGAGAGTATAAAAAATCCAGAAAAACTTAAATAATTACTAAATATACTTAACAACACAGAGATAATAAAATGATAATTCTAAAACATTGGCTATTTTATTAAGGGATCCCTTACATACCTTTCATAAAGGCAACTCAAGGACTGAACCATTTAAGGTAAAAGTAATTTTCAAATGTACTAATTATAATTAATGCAAGTACATCAATGATTGTAAATTGATTATTTTGCAAAATGGAAAGAAATTTAAACCACAAAATTTTGTCGACAGTAGGATGATGCATGTCATTTACATGATGATCTGTGTACGTAAAACCTACTACATAGAAAAGACTAAAGCCTGGTAAACACGGAAAGCAATGCATTAAGATAAAAAATGTTTTGCCTTTAGAACCACTTTAATTCCTCAGGGTGAGTGTGGAAAATGTATAATGCGCGTGCTTGAAGTACATGTTGGTGGAGTGCGCATGCGCGGAGCATCCATGGTGGCTGTGTAAGCCAGGAGCTCCGTCCCTTCTCGGCCGCTCTGAGCCCACATCACAGGCAGCGGAGCTCGGCCGTCCCGCTCAGGGCGCAGGAGAACGGGGGACAACATAGGGGATATCCTGAGACCGATTTGAGAACTGGGCCTCCACTGCGATTTTCACGGCCGGACTTCCGCCCCAAATTGAGGCCGCGGCTTGGGCCTACAAGCCCGATGGAGCGAAGCACTTTCTATCACAGTGAAGAGGAGGAGGAGGGGGTCACACCAGGGGGGATTCGGACGGCACAAAACCTTATGAAACCCCTACCCTGAAGCATTTATTAGAGAAACAATTGGGGCAGATCATTTTGTCAGTGCTGGATTGAAAGGCCTTCTCTAGCAGCTTCATATGGAAGCCGAGCTCCAGGCATTCTTATGTCTCTTCTTACATAATCAGAAATAGCAGGGCCTGGTAAAACTTCAGCATAAGTGGAATCTTCTTTATTCTCATCATTTTTCTGATTATTATATCTTCAGGCCACAAACTTGCTTCCTTAACTATTTCTCCCTCTTTTATTTGTTCCATCTGAAGGAGGGGGTTTCCACCACCAGTCCCTATAAAGACTATAGCTACCCCTATTAGCATGCATTTGGGAGCAGTCAGAAGGGACCTCTCCCGTCAGCCCCAAAGGGCCCTCAGGGGGCTAAGGGTCCCCAATCATCCCCTGGGACCCTTGAGGAGATGGAAGCCGGATCGGAAGGGGGCTCTCAGATATTACCATCTCCAGGTCCTCCCCAGGGTGACCAACCTACAACCCAGATCCTGTCTCCATCATCCACAATTTCACTTCTGGAGCGGACATTAGAAGAACTCACTACGACACCTTTTAAAGAGATGAGCCCCAGTAACCTTGCTGTGGACCCGTCTACCCCCCAAGCCCTAGTACCGCATTCAGATTTCAAATGATGATGGAGGTGTTCTCCAAAATGCTCTCTAAGGGCCTTGCCCAAACAGCATCTCAAATCACCTCTGTTATCCAAGCTGACCTTCAAGGCCTGGGTACTAGAATAGAGGCAATAGAACATAAGACGGATCAATCAGTCTCCAGAATCAATCAAAACACAGCACGTATTCAGGATCTGCAGGACCAGTTGGAATCGTCCCTCTCCAAAATAGACGATCTAGAAAATCGCTCTAGACGCTACAATTTCCGTATCCGAGGAGTTCCTGAGACCATCACAGATGTGCATGCGGTAGTGACTGAGTTTATTAAAGAAATTATACCAGGCATTCCAGAACATCGCCTGGAATTGGATAGGGCTCATAGAGCTCTTCAGCCTCTGAGGTCAGACAGCCTTCCCAGAGACATTGTGGTAAAACCTCACTTTTATGGAGTCAAAGAGGAGATCATGAAGGTCTCCAGATATAACCACAATCTATCCACCCAAGGTCACCCTGTCCAGGTCTTCGCTGACTTATCTCCCACTACCATTCAGAAACGGAGATCCCTCAAACCTCTTCTAGAAATCCTTAACAAGTCTTCCATTAAGTACTGGTGGTCTTTCCCCTTCAGACTAACTTTTATCTTCAAGAGCAAGAAATTTGGCTTTTCCTCATTTGCAGAAGGAGAACAGCTGCTGATCAAGCTCAACCTCATCTCTCTGGATTCTACTTCAACTTCTCTTCATAAGAATGCGGGTCCTTCCAAAAGACCCTCTCCCCAAAGCCCCATCCTTCCGATGTGGCGGAAACAACAAAAGAAGAAGGCTAAAGAATCCCATCCCCCCCTTGACTTGGGGACTGTTTGTTTTGTTTTTGATCCTCTTTTTGGTATGGTGTGACCCCCCTTGGTGACCAGTGTTTACTGACGCTCCTTCGCTAAGGGGGGTCTTAGTTCGGTTGTCTACATTTTTGTTCTAAAGGACATAATCTCCTGTATATACCCTCATTGGACGGTTTCGGGCTGGCTGGCATCCTTTCCCCCTCTTGGGCCTTATCCTCTCGGGGGGCGGGGTGTTAGCTGGACACAGGCTGTACCCAGTGCCTAACCTATATCTTCTCCTCGTTTGTTTTATGTTAAATGCCGCAGGTTGAATTTGATGAACTTTAAGGGTTTTGCCATCCTACCCTCGATGAGATTGATCATAATGTCAAAGATCCAAAGAGTGCTTCACTGTAGAGTGCTTCACCGTGGTCCCCTGTTGGCCCACCTTGGGGCCCCTAGACGCCCTCAACTCGGAGCCTTAGGGGGGTTGTATATATATAGCCAAATATATAATTTCTTCTTGGGCTTCAGAGGAGTGGCCGGGAAGGGGGCCATGCTCCTCCCTCTGATTTCGGGATATTCTATACGGTATCCCCGGGGTCAGACGTTGTTCTGCCGTTTGGGCAGAATCTTGAGTTCTTTTTTCTGCTAATGGAGGGGTCCACTAACCCCTTCATTCCCAGGAATTGGGGGGATCTTGTGGCTAGTTTCGGCCACGTCCCTCATCTGTTTTTTGCTTTTGTACCTCTTCAAACTCTTCTGTCCTACCCCTCTGTTATAATTCTGCTTCTACTCTTTCTTTTCAGATGCCAGGAAAAGTTACACCGCAGAGGGCCCCCGTGGATAGACGTCATTGCTGCTTGGTTTGACAGGTCCTCTCTTACGCACGCTCAGGGTTGGGTGAGTCCTTGGTTAGTGTGGTCTGTGGATAGCTTACTAATCAGTTCCGATGTCCAATAATATACCTTCTTTTCTGAGAATGGCATCTCATAATGTACAGGGTCTTAACTCCCCAGTAAAATGGAAAAAGTATTTTAATCTCGCCCACTCTCACCATCTAGATATACTTATGCTTCAAGAAACACACTTCCAAGAGCAACATGTCCCTAAATACATACACTCCTACTACCCTCACTTCTTTTTGGCGAACGCACCAGAAAAGAAAACAAGCGTTGGGATTTTTTTCTCTAAACACGTAGCCTTCTCCTCTATGAAAGAATTTAGGGACCCAGAAGGAAGATTAATTTTCCTGAAAGGGATCATGGGTGACATATTCTTTTGTGTCCTATTATGCTCCCAATACCAGTCAATTTAAATTTTTCCAAGGGCTATTGAGGCATATCCTGTAATAATGGGGGGGTTTCTAACCTGGCTCTCGACCCCATGTTTAAACAAATCAGGCATGGGTCCATCCCGCCTAATTGAGCCCCCGAAGCATAGTTTGAAACTCGCGAGACTCCTCTTCTCCATAGGTTTCATTGATATTTGGAGGGAACTGAATCCTAAGGTGAGAGATTTCACTCACTATTCAGCCCCAGAATAGACCATATTTTTGTCCCTTCTTACATATCTCCTATAATTATTAAATCCTCCATTAAAGACTCCCCTTTGTCAGATCATGCGATGGTAATAATACATATCAAAGTTGAGATTGGTGGAATGAGGAATCTCCAATGGCGCCTAAATGAATCACTTCTGAATAACCCAGTACACTGCATAATGCTGGAAAAGGAACTTAAAGACTATTTCCATAGGAACGACAATGGGGAAGTTTCTCCCCCAATACTGTGGGAAGCCCATAAAGGGGTCATGAGGGGAAATCTGATACAATTATCTGCCAGGTTGAAAAGGGAGAGGAATACTGATATTGAAAAATTGGAGGGGGAATTTCATGAACTAATTAAAATCCATAAGAAGAATCCGACCCACCACTCGTGGTCTAAGTTGGAAGCGGGAAGGGTGGCCCTAAACCTTGCCCTCACCACCAAAGCTGAGAAACAAATTCAGTGGTCCAGGGCTAACTCATATTTTCAAAGAGATCAGATAGGTCCCAAATTGGCTGCCAGATTATCACCCAAGTGTCGCTCTTACTCTTTCCCCAAGATCAGGGACCGGGTGGGGACTCTAACTCAAAATCCAAAACGAATCATGTCCACCTTTCAAAACTTCTACGCTAATCTATACAACGCAGGACAGGCAGCTTCCTCTTCTGCACTTGAAGCCTTTTTAAACTCCATCCCCCTTCCTAGATTATCTGATGACCATATAGCTTCTCTAGAGTTGCCCTTCAACGACGTGGAGGTGCTGGAGGTGATCAGAAAACTTAAGAAAGGCTCGGCCCCAGGCCCAGATGGCTTTTCTACAGGGTATTATAAAACCTTTCGCCTAGTCATTGTTCCCTACTTAAAGAAATTCTTCAGTTCATTAAGAAACAGTTCAGTCCTTCCAAATGACTCCAATAGAGCTTTTGTGTCAGTTATCCCTAAGCCGGGAAAGGATCACACGGACGTTAGCAATTTTAGACCCATCTCTCTGATAAACAATGATCTCAAAATTATGACTAAATTTCTAGCGAATAGACTGTCTAAAATTATAGACCAATATGTTCATAAAGACCAGGTTGGCTTTATCCCGGGTAGGCAGGGACCAGACCAAATCCGTAGAGCAGTAGATATTATGTCGCTTCTTGGTTCGAGTTGGGATGGGAGCTCCTCTCATGAGGGATATATGCTATCTGTCGACTTACAAAAAGCCTTTGATACGGTAGAATGGTCTTATCTTTTTGAAGTATTAAAGAGATGGGGATTTGGCCCTAATTTTACCCAAACCTTAAAAGCAATATACTCTAATCCTAGTGCCCAAGTCAAGTTGCATAGCTTCTATTCTGATCCTTCCCCCATCTTTCGGGGCACAAGAAAAAGGATTCCCCCTGTCCCCTCTAATTTTTGCGATAGCGATGAAGTCTTTGGCCATTGCCATTAGAGAGAATCCATATATCCAAGGGATAGACTGTGGTCTGTTTTCATATAAATGTGCGTTATTCGCAGATGATTTACTTCTGTTCATCTCCTCCCCCTTCATGTCAACACCCAGGGTTATTCAGCTCCTCAAGGCTTTTGGGGAAATTTCAGGTATCTATGTAAACTGGTCCAAATCGGCAGCTCTGAATGTATCTTTGCCTGAACAAACTTTAAGCCGTCTGAAAGCACAATTCCAGTTTAGTTGGAGCTCCTCCCAGATCCCTTACTTGGGGATTAACCTGACAGCCAATATTAACAAACTTTTCAATGCTAATTACCCCCCTCTCCTCAAAAAATTGACACAGGACATTACAAATTGGGATCGGGAGGGCCTATCTTAGTTGGGTAGAATAAACCTCCTCCCTAGGATCCTTTATTTCTTCAGGGCTCTCCCCATCCCTGTTAAGAAGTCGGATTTACAATTTACAAAAATTACAGTCCCTCATTCTAAAAGTCATTTGGGCCTGTAAGGGTTTTCGATGTTCAGCGAAGGTCCTTTATAGGAGGCGTAACCAAGGAGGTATGGGACTCCCAAACCTCTATAAATATTACCAGGCGGCTCAACTTGCTCAGTTTTTAATTGGGGACACACCAGAATGGGTCAAATTAGAGAGACAGGCAGTTCCCTATAACACTATTGACTTCCTATTGGGTATCCCTCACAGATTGAGACCCCTATTCTCTCCCCTACTTTGTCCCACTCCATGGCACTGTGTGATTCGGTATACAAATCCCCCAACCTGATCTCATCTCTTTGCCCTCTGAATCACCTGTTCCATAACCCACAGTTCGCACCTGGCTTGGATATCAGGGCCTTTAAATGGTGGACTGACAAGGGTCTGTATCGCATAGGACATTTTCTATCGCTGTCCGGACCCTTGTCTCTTTCACACTGCATTAACAAGCTAGATATGCCACCCTCTGAAAAGTTCAGTTTCTCCCAAATACACCATTTTCTTACTGCTTGGTGGAACTCCAAGAAAGATCACTCACTGTTGGAGGACTCCTCTAGACCACCTTTCATGGACAAATGGGAAAGGGATCTAAATGTAGACTGGGACAAGGATAAATGGACATCACTGTTTATGCGCTGTTATAAAGGGATTCCTAATATTTCTTTGAAAGAAGCTAATCTTAAGGTATTCATCAGGTGGTACTTTAGCTGCAATGTTTCCTAACTCCCCTAACTTATGCTTTAGGGGTTGTGATCATGTGGGGACCTTCCTCCACACGTGGTGGGAATGTCCTCATCTTAGGGGATTCTGGAACAGAATTTTTATCTTACTTCATAAGATTTCAGGCCTCCCAATCCGTCAATGTCCAGAAATAGCCCTGCTCAATACTAAACCCGAAGGTCTGTCCAAACCATTATTCAAACTCGTCCATTTTATCTTAATGGGTGCCAAAATTACAATTGCTAGATCTTGGAAACGCCCGTCTGTATCCTTCTCAGAAGCTATACGGAAGGTGTCTTGGATTATGGTTCAAGAAAAGTTGGCCAATTATATCCTCGATACCTCTACTAAATTTGATCTAGTTTGGGATCCATGGAAGAACTATTTGAATATACCGGGGTGACTCCCCCTCTTATCTTAACTCAAATAACATCTTTGGTGTCTTCTTTCCTCCTTTCCCTATTATACTCTCTCTTTTTCTATACCTCTATTTCTGTTTCCCTTTCTATTGCGTTTTTTCTCAAGATCTTTTTGTTTACTAGGGTCGGCTAGCTTTTAGGGCGGTTCCGCCCCTCTCTAGTTCTGGAGTAGGAGTAAGTGGTTAAAGTTTCTCTATTAGTGACTTCAATAAACAGGTTTTGAATGTACAAACTACTAAAGTTATGGTTGTCATAGGAGAGGTTTTTGCTCTTAAAAACTGTATGTGTAATGATGGGCCCGGATGGGGATTGGTCAGTGTCTGGCTTCTCGGTCACAGTTTGATCCCAACAGGGGTGACCGGGGGCCTGGTGGGATCTTATCGATTGGTTATTAATACTCTCATTTTCTTTAGCCTCTCTCTAACAATTATAATGTGTCCATTCCATTACCACGTCAATCATAGTTTAATTGGTGATTGTTAACCACTTAACAACATGATAATTTACTCTGTGTTTGAGATTACTAGTACTGTGACTTCTAGTATCTTTATGTATCTCTATCGTTGTTTTCATATTTTTTATATGATCATTTTCTCAATAAAAAGATTTGAAACAAAGTACATGTTTGTATGCCAGAGTCTTGGTGGCAGACAGCTGCGCATGTTACAAAAAAAAATCAATGTTACCACAGCATGGGGGAGCAGGAAAGCTGCTATAAGACTGCTGCCTTGCTACCACGCATGCATGTAGCCACTATTCCATCTTGCCTTCTCTCATGACTCTTTTGAATTAAGGTCTCCTGGTCAAGTTCTGAGGCCGAAAAGTACAGTAATTCACACATATAAAATATATACTACTTTGCTAATTCCATAGCTTTCAATCTTGTGTTTAAAAATGAAACAATCCCCATACAAACTCAGTTTCAAGAAATTAACTGCCACTACATTGTTGGTAGATTTTCAGAAGTTGCAGGCACATTCCAAACTGCTGCCATGAATCTGGTGTTTCCATGCTTGACTGCCATATAGCACTTCATAAATGCAATGACACATCCATTTAGATATCTGCAATGTAGTTCCTCCCAGGAGAATTTGGGACAGTAATAGTAAACCAGAGCAAGAATTTTGATGCACCACTGCTGTATGTTTCATTTGAAGAACCCTTTCTTACTAAATGTTTCTATAGCTTCTAAGTTCAATTCAAAATTGTTAACAATAAATTTGTCTTGGTATATGAAACTTCACAGGCTGCTGATATAAAGGTTAATTGATTTGCTTAAAGTGTATCTAATCCCATCACTAAGATCTCATATAAATGTTGGCATGTTAAAGTAATTTCTAAAGGTGTTTTTTCAATCTCTTTAAATATAATATATAGTATATTATAAAATATACTATATCTTTATACTCCTGCTAAGTCACCCTCTCACACGCCTGCCTTACTGAAACTACAAGCAGGCATGCCAACACACATTCTGCATGTATATTTGACCACTATCACTATCATAGGCAAATGTTATTCAGAGAAAGTGTTGTAATTTTAATATACTTGCATTAGATTGTAATGCAGTAAGTAGAGTTGGGTCCGTACTGGACTTTGGGGTGTCCGTGCCCCAAACCTGAACTCGGACATTGGCAAAAAAGTCCGGGTTCGGGTTCGGTATTAGGGTATTTTGCGTGCCTTTTCTATAGCTGCAGTCAATCAATCAACAAGCAATTTTCTTGTTTGCCCTTAGAAGCCATCACAGCCATGCCTAGTAAAGGCATGGCTGTGATGGGCCAGTGCATCATGTGACCCAGACTATTTTTGGCGCCTGTTGAATAGCTGCAGGACAGCCAATCAACAAGTGTTTCACTCATTTGCCCTTAGAAGTCATCACAGCCATACCTACCAATGGCATGGCTGTGATAGGCTAGTGCATCATGTGACCCAGCCTCTATATGAGCTGGAGTCACACATGCCGCATATCACATAGTCTCAGGCTAGTGTAGGGAGAGCATGCTGCCGGCGCTGTGAGGGATAGATTAATCTAATATAATTGATCTAATATCATCTCATCCTGCATTACAGACAGATTCCTGGCGCTGCTGTGAGGGGAAAGCTTAGCGTTCTAAAAGGATATGATACTGGACTAGGTAGAGTTTACTAGCGCTGTGAGGGATAGATTACCGATCTAATATCATCTCATCCTCCATTACAGACAGGTTCCTGGCGGTGCTATGAGGGGAAAGCTTAGAGTTCTAAAACCATCTGATACTGGAATAGGTACAGTTCACTAGTGCTGTGAGGGACAGATTATTGTTCTAAAATCATCTCCTAGTGCTATAGGGAGAGGTTCCTGCTGGTGCTGTGAGGGACAGATTATTGTTCTAAAATCATCTCCTACTGCTATAGGGAGAGGTTCCTGCTGGTGCTGTGAGGGACAGATTATTGTTCTAAAATAATAACCTAGTGCTATAGGGAGAGGTTCCTGCTGGTGATGTGAGGGACAGATTATTGTTCTAAAATCATCTCCTAGTGCTATAGGGAAAGGTTCCTGCTGGTGCTGTGAGGGACATATTATTGTTCTAAAATGATCACATACTGCTATAGGGAGAGGTTCCTGCTGGTGCTGTGAGGGACAGATTATTTTTCTAAAATCATCTCCAAGTGCTATAGGAAGAGGTTCCTGCTGGTGCTGTGAGGGACAGAATATTGTTCTAAAATCATCTCCTAGTGCTATAGGGAGAGGTTCCTGCTGGTGCTGTGAGGGACAGAATATTGTTCTAAAATCATCTCCTAGTGCTACAGGGAGAGGTTCCTGCTAGTGCTATGAGGGAAAGATAATTGTTCTAAAATAATCTCCTAGTGCTATAGGGAGAGGTTCCTGCTGGTGCTGTGAGGGACAGATTATTGTCCTAAAATCATCTCCTACTGCTATAGGGAGAGGTTCCTGTTGGTGCTGTGAGGGAAAGATTATTGTTCTAAAATCATCTCCTAGTGCTATAGGGAGAGGTTCCTGCTGGTGCTGTGAGGTACAGATTATTGTTCTAAAATCATCTCCTTGTGCTACAGGGAGAGGTTCCAGCTAGTGCTATGAGGGAAAGATTATTGTTCTAAAATAATATTCTAGTGCTATAGGGAGAGGCTCCTGCTGGTGCAGTGAGGGACAGATTATTGTTTTTAAAATCATCACCTAGTGCTATAGGGAGAGGTTCCTGCTGGTGCTGTGAGGGACAGATTAATGTTCTAAAATCATAATATACTGCTATAGGGAGAGGTTCCTGCTGGTGCTGTGAGGGACAGATTATTGTTCTAAAAGCATCTCCTAGTGCTATAGGGAGAGGTTCCTGCTGGTGCTGTGAGGGACAGACTATTGTTCTAAAATCATCTCCTAGTGCTATAGGGAGAGGTTCGTGCTGGTGCTAAGAGGGAAAGATTATTGTTCTAAAATAATCTCCTAGTGCTATAGGGAGAGGTTCCTGCTGGTGCTGTGAGGGACATATTATTGTTCTAAAATCATCATGTACTGCTAGAGGGAGAGGTTCCTGTTGTTGCTGTGAGGGACAGATTACTGTTCTAATATCATATCATACTGCTAGAGGGAGAGGTTCCTGCTGGTGCTGTGAGGGACAGATTAATGTTCTAAAATCATCTCCTAGTTCTATAGGGAGAGGTTCCTGCTGGTGCTGTGAGGGACAGACACTACTAAAATCTTGTTATTAGACGGGGAATGTCGTGGTCGTCCTTGGAGAGGGAGATCGTCATACACTAATAAAATCTTGTTATTAGACATGGAGTGTCGTGGTCGTCCTTGGAGAGGGATATCGTGATCGTCTACTAAAATCTTGTTATTAGACAGGGAGTGTCGTGGTCGTCCTTGGAGAGGGAGATCGTCATACACTACTAAAATCTTGTTATTAGACAGGGAATTTCGTGGTCGTCCTTGGAGAGGGAGATCGTCATACACTACTAAAATCTTGTTATTAGACAGGGACTGTCGTGGTCGTCCTTGGAGAGGGATATCGTGATCCTCTACTAAAATCTTGTTATTAGACAGGGAGTGTCGTGGTCGTCCTTGGAGAGGGATATCTTGATCCTCTACTAAAATCTTGTAATTAGACAGGGAGTGTCGTGGTCGTCCTTGGAGAGGGAGATCGTCATACTATACTATAATCTTGTC
>BLSH010025165.1:1017676-1037870 GCA_018402905.1 Glandirana rugosa | reverse complement strand
TCCTGCTGCTCCTGTGAGGGACAGATAATTGTTCTAAAATCATCTCCTAGTTCTATAGGGAGAGTTTCCTGCTGGTGCTGTAAGGGACAGATTATTGTTCTAAAATCATCACATACTGCTAGAGGGAGAAGTTCTTGCTGGTGCTGTGAGGGACAGATTATTGTTCTAAAATCATCACATACTGCCATAGGGAGAGGTTCCAGCTGGTGCTGTATGGGACAGATTATTGTTCTATAATAATCTCCTACTGCTAAAGGGATAGGTTCCTGCTGGTGCTGTGAGGGACAGATTATTGTTCTAAAAGCATTTCCTAGTGCTATAGGGAGAGGTTCCTGCTGGTGCTATGAGGGAAAGATTATTGTTCTAAAATAATCTCCTAGTGCTATAAGGAGAGGTTCCTGCTGGTGCTGTGAGGGACAGATTATTGTTCTAAAATCATCACCTAGTGCTATAGGGAGAGGTTCCTGCTGGTGCTGTGAGGGACAGATTATTGTTCTAAATGAATCTCCTAGTGCTATAGGGAGAGGTTCCTGCTGGTGCTATGAGGGAAAGATTATTGTTCTAAAATATTCTCCTAGTGCTATAGGGAGCGGTTCCTGCTGGTGTTTTGAGGGACAGACTATTGTTCTAAAATCATCACGTACTGCTAGAGGGAGAGGTTCCTGCTGGTGCTGTGAGGGACAGATTATTGTTCTAAAAGCATCTCCTAGTGCTATAGGGAGAGGTTCCTGCTGGTGCTGTGAGGGACAGATTATTGTTCTAAAATCATCTCCTAGTGCTATAGGGAGAGGTACCTGCTGGTGCTATGAGGGAAAGATTATTGTTCTAAAATATTCTCCAAGTGCTATAATGAGAGGTTCCTGCTGGTGCTGTGAGGGACAGATTATTGTTCTAAAATCATTACATACTGCTATAGGGAGAGGTTCCTGCTGGTGCTGTAAGGGACAGATTATTGTTCTATAATAATCTCCTCGTGCTATAGGGATAGGTTCCTGCTGGTGCTGTGAGGGACAGATTATTGTTCTAAAAGCATCTCCTAGTGCTATAGGGAGAGGTTCCCGCTGGTGCTGTGAGGGACAGATTATTGTTCTAAAATCATCTCCTAGTGCTATAGGGAGAGGTACCTGCTGGTGCTATGAGGGAAAGATTATTGTTCTAAAATAATCTCCTAGTGCTATAAGGAGAGGTTCCTGCTGGTGCTGTGAGGGACAGATTATTGTTCTGAAATCATTACATACTGCTATAGGAAGAGGTTCCTGCTGGTGCTGTAAGGGACAGATTATTGTTCTAAAATCATCTCCTAGTGCTCTATGGAGAGGTTCCTGCTGGTGCTGTAAGAGACAGATTATTGTTCTAAAAGCATTTCCTAGTGCTATAGGGAGAGGTTCCTGCTGGTGCTGTGAGGGACAGATTATTGTTCTAAATTCATCTCCTAGTGCTATAGGGAGAGGTTCCTGCTGGTGCTATGAGGTAAAGATTATTGTTCTAAAATATTCTCCTAGTGCTATAGGATGAGGTTCCTGCTGGTGCTGTGAGGGACAGATTATTGTTCTAAAATCATCACATACTGCTAGAGGGAGAGGTTCCTGCTGGTGCTGTGAGGGACAGATTATTGTTCTAAAAGCATCTCCTGGTGCTATAGGGAGAGGTTCCTTCTGGTACTGTGAGGGACAGATTATTGTTCTAAAAGCATCTCCTAGTGCTATAGGGAGAGGTTCCTGCTGGTGCTGTGAGGGACAGATTATTGTTCTAAAATCATCACATACTGCTATAGGGAGAGGTTCCTGCTGGTGCAGTAAGGGACAGATTATTGTTCTATAATAATCTCCTATTGCTATAGGGAGAGGTTCCTGCTGGGGTTGTGAGGGACAGATTATTGTTCTAAAATCATCTCCTAGTTCTATAGTTAGAGTTTCCTGCTGGTGCTATGAGGGAAAGATTATTGTTCTTTTTTTTTTTTTCCATAAGAATTTTATTCAAAAGAAGGTTCAAGTTTACAAAATATTGCACAGCATACAGTCACTTATCCAGATTCAAAATCTGGTGTTACAGTACATACTCATATATTCTCATCATAGACAGTATCAGAATAAATAGATAGGTCTGGTACCAAATGAGACTTCGTCGACAGAGAATACAGGTTCCACCGTCTGGTGGGGAGGGAGGTCACTCTTTGTGTCTTATGATTAACAACAAGAATTACTGGTGCTGCGAACATAGAGTCCGCAAATGTGTCACTGAGCCTCTTCTGTGAAGTTCATTGCAAAGAATCAAACTTTCCTTTTGCTACTTAGGGCTTATTCTTAGGCAAGTAAGTTCCGGCTTCCACCCTTCTGGGAGGGGGGGGTGGGGGGTGGTGGTCTTCAGGGTTGCGTCTGGCACATGGGGAGGAGGTGGGGGGGAGGTGGTACCTCGGTCAGAGCTGTAGGGTGAGTCGAAGGAGGGGGTGATATTTCACGGACTACCCTCCTTCGAAGCAGACCTCCCTCTCCGACACAGGGTGGGGGGGAGAGTTGGTAGTGTATGTCCTTGCTCAACTATGTGGTCGGGGTAAGTAGGGTCTGGTATTCCTGGGAGTTTTTAAAGGCGATCCACAGTTCCCATGTCCCTACGAATTGCGTGGGGTTATCTTGGGCGATACAAATCAGTTCTTCTATCTCTGCTACCCTGTTGACTCTGTGGAACCATTCTTTCAACCCGGGTACATTAGTGGATCTCCAATGTGCTGGAACGCACATCCGTGCGGCATTGATGAGGTGTATGGCTAGAGATTTTTGATAGCATTTGGTCTGTGTTTTAGTCAAGTGGAGCAGGAATTGCCCCGGTGTAAAGTCTATCGGAATTGTGGAGACTTGTGTAATTATTTTATGCACCTTCCTCCAGTATGGCTGGAGGGACGCGCAGTCCCACCACACATGGAGGAAGGTGCCTTTTTCCTGTCTACACCTCCAACATTGATCAGGGACAGTCGGGGAAAATTTGTGAACAACCTCAGGGGTTCTGTACCAGCGGGATTTTAGCTTGTAGCTGTTCTCCTGTACCAAGACGTTTTGGGACCCTTTGTGTATGAAGAAGTTTATTTTGTCCCAGCTTTCGTTTTTAATGTCCGACCCCAGAGCTGCTTCCCAATAGGATCGCTCTGATTTCGTGGCCTTCAGGGGGTCGTCGAGCATTGAAGCGTACAGGAGGGAGATTACATGGCTTCGGGGTGTCTCATCAGCACAGGCTGACTCAAAGGTTTTCAGGTTTCGTGTCAGGTCCCCTTTACGCGTAAGGTCCATAATGTAGTGCCGGATATGAATGTATGACCAGAATGGGAATTGAAGTCTGGGTTGTGTTTAATAGGGGTGAGTGGGCCTATGCGCGATGAGATGGAGTATGTTGAGCAGGCTCTGTCAAAGGCTTGGAGAGTGGGGCCAATTGTTGGATGTTCCGGGATCTTCTGTGTGAAGGATCTTGCTTGCAACCAGGGAGACTTGCTTAAGTTGGTGTCTGCTATCAGCTCTTCCAGCTGTACCCAGCTCTTTCGACTGGCGTGGGAATTCCAGTCGACAATGCGAGCTAGATGTGCCGCCCAATAATACTTCTGTATGTCTGGGAGTCCAATTCCTCCCCTGCACTTAGGTAACACTAATCTATTCCATCCTATTCTGACTGGTTTATTTTGCCATATAAATGTCCTACAGATGGACCTGTACATGGCAAAGAAGGAGGGGGGAAGGTGTATTGGAACGGCTTGTAGTTTATATAAGAAGCGGGGGAGCACCGTCATTTTAATGACGGGCGCTCTCCCGAACCATGAAATTTGGGATTTCCCCCATCTAAGGGTGTCTTGTTTGATAGCCTGCAGCTCCTTCAAAAAGTTCCATTGGTAGAGCTCTGACTGATTTGCTGGTAGTTGGATACCCAGGTACAGGATTGCATCACTCTTCCAGCGAAATGGGAAATTGTCCTGGCAATGTTTCGCTAGAGTTGGTGGTAGGGAGACGTTTAGTGCAAAGGATTTTGAGTAGTTAAGTTTTAGATTTGAAATTCTTTTGAATTGTTCAAAAATTTGCAGTAGATTGGGCAGAGTTGTTAACGGGGCTGTAAGGAAAAGCAGGATGTTGTCCGCAAAGGCCGCAATCTTATATTCTCGTTCCTGGACCTTCACCCCTTTAATGTCAGGGTTGGCTCTTATGCAACGTAGCAGGGGCTCAAGTGTGAGGATGTATAGCAAGGGGGATAGAGGACATCCCTGTCTAGTGCCGTTGTGGATGGAGAAGGCGTCCGACAGGTGACCATTTACTTTCACTCTAGCGCTGGGGTTTGCATAGAGTGACATGATTAATGCGAGCATGCGGGGTCCAAGCCCCAGCGAGTGTAGAACCACCTCCATGTAGTCCCAGGCCACTCTGTCAAACGCCTTCTCCGCGTCCACTGACAGAAAAAATCCCTCTTGTTTACGTGCTGAGAGCCAGTACTGAAGGTTTAGTGCTTTTACTGTATTGTCTCTGGCCTCTCGCCCAGGGACAAACCCTGTTTGGTCTAGGTGAATCCAGGATGGTATATGTTCCGATAGTCGCGTCGCCAGGATTTTAGCGAAAAGTTTGACATCAGTATTTAAAAGTGAAATGGGACGGTAGCTAGATACGTTTGTAGGGTCCTTCTCTTCCTTTGGTACGACTGCTATGTAGGCTTCCAAGAGGTGGGGAGAATTGTTAGGTATAGTGCTTAAAGAGTTGAATGCCTTAAGGAATCGGGGAGATAGTATTTCTAGAAACGTTTTGTAATAGGCAGTCGTGAAGCCGTCTGGGCCAGGGCTTTTGCCCCGTTTTGTGTTTTTTAGTGCAGTATGAAGTTCCTCTGCTGTCAGGGGAAAGTCGAGGGCCTCTGTTTCGTCCGCTGTCAAAGTCGTGGGGCTGTACTGTTGCAAGAAGGTCCTAATTATGTCTAGACGTTTTGGAGTTTCTGGCGTGTCAGGTTTATTTTTATGAATGTTGTAGAGGTTCTCGTAGAAGATCCGGAATTGCTTGGCTATCGCTTCGTTACTGGAGTGTGTTTTTGAGGAAGAGTCAGTAATGTGATGTATTGTGGTTGCCAATTTGCGTTGTTGCGTCGCCCTGGCTAAAAGTCTGCCTGGCTTATTGCCCTGTTCGTAAAACAGCCGGTTGGTGAGGATCATTCGTCGTCTTGCTTTTCAATATAGTTCGTCTGTCAGGAGTGCGCGGGTGTCCGCTAATTCCTGTGCTGTTTGGGTTGCGAGGGATTGTTTATGTTTGTTTTCTAGTTCTCGGATTTTGGATGTGAGGTCATTTACCACCGCTAAGTGTTCTCTTTTCTTTTGTGCAGCTATGGAGAGGAGTACCCCCCTAATGACGCACTTATGCGCTTCCCACTGGGACATTGGGGATACCTCAGGGGTATCGTTTCTTTGAAAGTATTCAGTTAGTTCTTGTTTTATACGCGTCGAGTTGCTAAGGTCTGTGAGGAGGCTCGTGTCCAACCTCCAGATCTTCGTGAGGGAGCGTGTGGTCAGAAATACTAGGGTGGCCGTAATGGGGTTGTGGTCCGAAAGGCATTGCGCCTCTATTGTGGCTTGTTGGAGATATTGTAGATCTGATTGTTGTACGAATAGATAATCTATTCTCGAGTATCGTTGGTGTGGTGCTGAGTAAAATGTATAGTCGCGGTCTGCATGAGTCGTGTAGGGTAAGAGAAGCGAGTTGGCGTTTTATTTGTCTGAGTGTAGCATACGATAGGGTTGTGGTGCCTGAGGATGTGTCCGTCAGTTGGTCTAGCGGAATGTTGAGGTCCCCCCCTAGGATCAAAAGGCCTTTTTTTAAGAGTGCGAGTTTCTCAAGGGTTACCCTGAGGAAAGTCACCTGTTTAGTATTGGGGCAATATATATTTGCTAACGTTTGTTGTTCCATTCACCTTTCAAGAAGGCGAATCTGCCTTCTGGATCGAGCATTTGGTCTGTAACGTTAAAGTTGAAGGATTTTGAGAGTAAGATCGATACTCCTTTTGTCTTTGAGTCCTGGCAGGTTGAGTGGTACGCCTTGGGGAATCTATGATTTTGGAATCAGGGGGTTTTGTTTGTTTGAAAATGTGTTTCCTGCAAGAAGAGGGCCTGGACTTGCAGTCTGTGTGCTTCTGCTAGGACGCTGCTCCTTTTCTCTGGAACGTTTAGCCCTTTGACGTTGTAGGAACATATTTTCAGAGAAATAGGGATGGATCTCCTTGGAGGATTCATCGTTACTTGTTTGGCCAGAGGATATTTTTTGAGAAATTGTTTGGAAGGGGTGGGGGGGGGAGGAGGGCCGGGGTTGCAGTCGTTAGGGGGTTTACAAGGGGGATATCGAGAGCACTATGGGTCTAGTACAATACCAAGTGCTGGGAGATGAGTGGTCTGGGGTTGTGAGGGGTGGAAGCCGGGGTATCAGTGACCTTATACGGGTTGTGTGGTAAGTAGTGGTTCTCGAAAACTGGAGCCTCTAACTGAGGGTAGTGCTCAGATTCGAGCCAATGTCCGGAGGCGGGAGCAGTCCTGCTTTCTCGCCTAGTGGGGGAAGGGAAGTAGTGGGGATATGCCGGTAGATTCAAGGTAAGCCTGTTACCTCGAGGTTGGGTAGTGTGCTAACACCGGGATGGTACTGGGCTATGGTCGCCCAGGCTGTCTGTGATTGTATTTTAGCTAATATTTAGTAAGGACCAACTGTTACAAGGTAGTAAGGCGGGGATAACGGTACAAACAATGCTATGGCTAACAATGATGTCAATGAGATCGTGGCATTTCCGGTCCCCGGGTCAGGTCGGCGAGACGTCTCACCGGGCCCCCATCTCGCCTCTCCGGCCCAGGCCAGACCGCAATGCTCAACGGAGGCAAGCCGTGCGGCAGAGGCCCCTGAGAAAGTCTTCCTCTCCGAGCGCGCCCCCCGGAAACACGCCGCAACTATTGTCAGCGTGTCTCCGTGGGACCCGTCCGGAGAGAAGGATCCCCTGTCTAGTACAACATTTAAATTAAACTTGATACATTTAAGTTCATATTTCTAGTCACCATAAAGCAGCTCTCTGTGTCTTGTAGCTACGTGATAATCTCACCTGGGCAATATCAGAGCAGCATCACGGGAGGGATGAGGCTCTAGTTTACCTGAGGTGTGTAGTCTTGTTCTAGGAACTTACATCGCACCCCGCAATGAGGGGAAGATGCAGATGGAGTTGCATCGTCCCTCATTACACTTCTGGTTTCGACATAGAAGGAGAGAGGAAGTGTCTTTCAGTTCATACGTCACGATGAAGTCCTCTATACCGCGTAGGGGCCCTGTATGAAGCAGACAAGCAGAGGGGGGAGGTGGGGAAGGAGGGTAGGGGGGAGAGAGTACCTAGGACTGAATCCGAGGAAGTTATTCCGGGGGGCAGGTCTGTATTCCTTGAGCTGCTGTGGAAGTACTGACTTTCTGGCGTTGTATTTGAGTGTCCCCTGTGTCTTTGTTCTGGACTGAGTCTTTGTAGCCCTGGACTGGAGTTTCCTCTTGTGGGGAGGATGGTGTTTCCGCTTGCTGGAGGGGCTGTTGGAGATCATTGATGAAAAACTGTCTTTGAGGAGCGTGTCTACAAGGTTATTGGGGCGGTGCCGTCTGGTGGTGATCGCCAACAGTCTTTGGGTTCCTCAAGCTGGCAGATGTAGGGTGCTCTGTATAATTGGAAACGTTTGAGAGCCAGTTAGCAAACGTGGTACCATCTTGGTTTGCAGGTGTGATGTGTCGTCTGCTGTTGCGATCTCCTTCCCTCTCCCTCCGTAGAGGGAGGGGTTGTTTAACAATGCCAGTTCTGAGCTAACTTGGACAGAAGTCAGAGCATTCATGGTCGTGCTGCTTGAGATCATCAAGGGGAAAGTGACGTTTTGTTGTTATGTTGATCTAGGTAATGTGTTCCGTTTGCATTGTTCTGATGTCTCTTCAGGTGGGGTGGAGGTATTGTCGATTGACTTTTGCAGATGTCCTCGTCATGATGCCTGTGGGCTACACAGTGGTTCAAACTTTCTGTTTCAGGAGAGCGCTTTAGGTTATAGTCACTAGGTAGAAAACATAAGTTGAAGGTATATTAATGGTTGGGCTCTTCCTGTAAAATGTAAGCAATTGGCTTAAGAACCACAGGAGGGCCTTAACCGCAGGCAATGTGCGGCCTAGGAGTTTGTCTTCCTCCGCAGGGAAGAGGGGGAGGCTCCCGGTTCGCAGTCTGTGATGTCGTCCGGACCTCGTTGGGCGGAGGGAGAGGGAGATCTGTGTCGTCTTTGTCTGTGACGGTGGGCGCGCGGTGTTTGCCCTGTTGATGGGGGTATCCAAGGTTCTGGTTTAAAGAAGGACCCATACAATTCCGGGACTGGGACTCTAGGGATCCCTAGCGTGTCACAGAATTCAGGCAAGTCAGCTGGGATGCGAAGTGATGCCGTTCTGTTACCTGAGGTTGCTAGCAGGCAGAATGGGAACTTCCATCTGTAGACAATGCGTCTTTCCCTCAGGATCTGCAGCAGGGGCCTAAGTTCTCTTCTATGTTGTAGTGTGATGGCCGACAGATCTTGGAAGATTTGTATGGGAGACCCTTCATGTTGCAGTTGTCCTTGGTTTTGTGCTTGCCTGAGAATGTCCTCCTTCATGGTGAAATTTACTAGGCAGCATATGATGTCCCTTGGAGGGTCTGTGTCTCTGCCTCTGGGTCTCAGGGCTCTGTGGCAGCGTTCCATGTCTACAGGAGTGTCAGGAGGTCTGCCTAGTAGGGTATTGCAGATCGCCCATACTGTTTGTTGTAACTGTGGCCCCTCAACCGCCTCCGGGATGCCCCTGAAACGCAGGTTGTGTCTGCGGCCCCTGTTATCTATATCCTCTAAATGGCGATGCATGTCAAACAGATGCTGAGCTTGTCTGTCGACCACTGTATGTACCTGCTGTAATGCTGATCCGTTAATGGCTGCCGCTGCTTCCACCTGCTCCACTCTGTGTGCAAAGCCTCTGATATCAGCCTGGAGGTCCGAGATTGCCGCTGCCAGTGTGCTTTTTATGTCCTGTGCTACAGCTTGTAGGTCTGCCAGGCTGAGTAATGTGGAGGTTGCTGAGGCCAGCGGCGGCGTCTGCATGTCGCTGTATCGCCGCTCTGGATGTATCCGTCGGCCGTCATTAAAATCCAGGCCACGGTCTGGCGGCTGTGCGCAGGCCTGAGATCCCTGAGGCTGTGTGCGGAGGAGAGCCGGGATGTTTTGGCTCAGTTGAGTCGCCTCCGCTGGCTCCTGGGTGTTTCTCCCCGCCATCTCTGTGTTCTGGCTGCGTTGGTCCGCTTATTAAGGCTTCAACAGACTGCCTGGGCGACGGAGCTCCTTCACCAAGCTGCCGCCATGCTCCGGTGCCAGGCTACGCCCCCAAAGATTATTGTTCTATAATAATCTCCTAGTGCTATAGGGAGAGGTTCCTGCTGGTGCTGTGAGAGACAGATTATTGTTCTAAAATCATCACCTAGTGCTATAGGGAGAGGTTCCTGCTGGTGCTGTGAGGGACAGATTATTGTTCTAAAATCATTACATACTGCTATAGGGAGAGGTTCCTGCTGGTGCTGTAAGGGATAGATTATTGTTCTAAAATCCTCTCCTAGTGCTATAGGGAGAGGTTCCTGCTGGTGCTGTGAGGGACAGATTATTGTTCTAAAAGCATCTCCTAGTGCAATAGGGAGAGGTTCCTGCTGGTGCTGTGAGGGACAGATTATTGTTCTAAATTCATCTCCTCGTGCTATAGGGAGAGGTTCCTGCTAGTGCTGTCAGGGAAAGATTATTGTTCTAAAATAATCTCCTAGTGCTATAGGGAGAGGTTCCTGCTGGTGCTGTGAGGGACAGATTATTGTTCTAAAATCATAACGTACTGCTAGAGGGAGAGGTTCCTGCTGGTGCTGTGAGGGACAGATTATTGTTCTACAATCATATTATACTGCTAGAGGCAGAGGTTTGTGCTGGTGCTGTGAGGGACAGATTATTGTTCTAAAATCATCTCCTAGTGCTATAGGGAGAGGTCCCTGCTGGTGCTGTAAGGGACAGATCATTGTTCTAAAATCATCTACTAGTGGTATAGGGAGAGGTTCCTGCTGGTGCTATGAGGGAAAGATTATTGTTCTAAAATAATCTAATAGCGCTATAAGGAGAGGTTCCTGCTGGTGCTGTGAGGGACAGATTATTGTTCTAAAATCATCACCTAGTGCTATAGGGAGAGGTTCCTGCTGGTGCTGTGAGGGACAGATTATTGTTCTAAAATCTTTACATACTGCTATAGGGAGAGGTTCCTGCTGGTGCTGTAAGGGACAGATTATTGTTCTAAAATCTTTACATACTGCTATAGGGATAGGTTCCTGCTGGTGCTGTGAGGGAAAGATTATTGTTCTAAAAGCATCTCCTAGTGCTATAGGGAGAGGTTCCTGCTGGTGCTGTGAGGGACAGATTATTGTTCTAAAATCATTACGTACTGCTAGAGGGAGAGGTTCCTGCTGGTGCTGTGAGTGACAGATTATTGTTCTAAAATCATATCATACTGCTAGAGGGAGAGGTTCCTGCTGGTGCTGTGAGGGACAGAATATTGTTCTAAAATCATCTCCTAGTGCTATAGGGAGAGGTTCCTGCTGGTGCTGTGAGGGACAGATTATTGTTACAAAATCATCTCCTAGTGCTATGGGAGAGGTTCCTGCTGGTGCTGTGAGGGACAGATTATTGTTCTAAAATCATCACATACTGCTAGAGGGAGCGGTTCCTGCTGGTGCTGTAAGGGGCAGATTATTGTTCTAAAATCATCACATACTGCTAGAGGGAGAGGTTCTTGCTGGTGCTGTGAGGGACAGATTATTGTTCTAAAATCATCACATACTGCCATAGGGAGAGGTTCCAGCTGGTGCTGTAAGGGACAGATTATTGTTCTATAATAATCTCCTACTGCTAAAGGGATAGGTTCCTGCTGGTGCTGTGAGGGACAGATTATTGTTCTAAAAGCATTTCCTAGTGCTATAGGGAGAGGTTCCTGTTGGTGCTGTGAGGGACAGATTATTGTTCTAAAATCATATCATACTGCTAGATTGAGAGGTTTCTGCTGGTGCTGTGAGGACAGATTATTGTTCTAAAATCATCTCCTAGTGCTATAGGGAGAGGTTTGTGCTGGTGCTGTGAGAGACAGATTATTGTTCTAAAATCATCACATACTGCTAGAGGGAGAGCTTTCTGCTGGTGCTGTGAGGGACAGATTATTGTTCTAAAATCACCACATACTGCTAGAGGGAGAAGTTCCTGCAGGTGCTGTGAGGGACAGATTATTGTTCTAAAATCATCACATACTGCTAGGGGGAGAGGTTCCTGCTGGTGCTGTGAGGGACAGATTATTGTTCTAAAATCATATCATACTGCTAGAGGGAGAGGTTCCTGCTGGTGCTGTGGGGGACAGATTATTGTTCTAAAATCTTTACATACTGCTAGAGGGAGAGGTTCCTGCAGGTACTGTGAGGGACAGATTATTGTTCTAAAATCATATCATACTGCTAGAGGGAGAGGTTCCTGCTGGTGCTGTGAGGGGCAGATTATTGTTCTAAAATCATCACATACTGCTAGAGGGAGAGGTTCCTGCTGGTGCTGTGAGGGACAGATTACTGTTCTAAAGTCATCTCCTACTGCTAGAGGGAGAGGTTCCTGCTGGTGCTGTGAGGGACAGGTTACTGTTCTAAAGTAATCTCCTACTGCTAGAGGGAGAGGTTCCTGCAGGTGCTGTGAGGGACAGAATATTGTTCTAAAATCATCACATACTGCTAGAGGGAGAGGTTCCTGCTGGTGCTGTGAGGGACAAATTATTGTTCTAAAATCATATCATACTCCTATAGGGAGAGGTTCCTGCTGGTTCTGTGAGGGACATTATTGTTCTAAAATCATCACGTACTGCTAGAGGGTAAGGTTCCTGCTGCTGCAGTAAGGGACAGATTATTGTTCTAAAATCATCACATACTGCTAGAGGGAGAGGTTCCAGCTGGTGCTGTAAGGGACAGATTATTTTTCTAAAATCATCACATACTGCTAGAGGGAGAGGTTCCTTCTGGTGCTGTGAGGGGCAGATTACTGTTCTAAAATCATCTCCTACTGCTAGAGGGAGAGGTTCCTCCTGGTGCTGTGAGGGACAGATTAATGTTCTGAAAGCATCACATACTGCTAGAGGGAGAGATTCCTGCTGCTCCGGTGAGGGACAGATTATTGTTCTAAAATCATCACATACTGCTAGAGGGAGAGGTTCCTGCTGGTGTTGTGAAGGACAGATTATTGTTCTAAAATCATAACATACTGCTAGAGGGAGAGGTTCCTGCTGATCCTTTGAGAGACAGATTATTGTTCTAAAATCATATCATACTGGTGTAGGGACAGCTTCCTGCTATTGGTTTGAGCGGTGCATTTCTTGCACAAAAATAAAAAGTGCGTCTACGTTGCTGTTTTCCAAAAAAAAAGAAGAATTTATTATTCTTTTTTTTGTATTAATAAATACATAGTACATTTGTACTATAGTACATAATACATAGTACAAACTACATAGTAAATTTGTGCCCAGAATTAGGAGAGCGTCAAATAAGGGACGTGGTCGTGGTGCTGCTGGTGCTGGTAGTGTTGGTGAAGTACCTAATGCAAGGAGAGGACGTGGTCGATTTGTGCCAGCTACACGCACAAGTGAAACACCTTCTTCAGGTGCGAGTAATCAACAGAACCTTCAACGTTATATGGTAGGCCCGAACGCCGCTCAACAAATGGTGAGGCTAGAACAAGTACAGGCGATAGTAGATTGGGTGGCTGACAATGCCTCCAGTTCCTTCACATTGTCTCCCACCTGGTCCCTTGATGAAAGCTCAGAGTTGGCACCTGAACCCCATGGCCATCTGTCTTTCACCTCAGCCCCATGTAAATTAGCCAAGCAGTCTGAGCCCTTTATGCTTTTTGATGACTCTCCTGGTGTGCTTTCCGTGGGCCATCCACATAGCCCTGCCCCAGAAGTGGAAGACATTGAGTGCACCGATGCCCAACCACTTCTGTTGTAGGATGAGGACATGGAAACACCAGCGCAGCACATCTCTGATGATGGCGAAACACAGGTGCCAACTGCTGCAGCTTTCCACAGTGTGCAGACTGACAAGGAGGGCAGTGGTGAAGGGTGGGTGGAAGATGATGTGGAGGAGGATGATGAGGTCCTAGACCCCACATGGAATGAGGGTCATGCGAGTGACGTGTGCAGTTTGGTGGAAGAGGTGGTGGTCGCACAGAGGCACCAGCACAGCAAAAGAGGAAGCAGGTTGCAAAAGTGGAGCGAGCGTCCCCTAGACAGTACGCCTGCTACTACTCACCGCACCCAGGGACCTAGCACACCAAAGGCAGCTCAAAGGCATTCCCCAGCGTGGCAGTTCTTCAGACAATGTGCTGACTACAAGACACGAGTGGTTTGCACGCTGTGCAATGAGAGCCTGAAGCGAGGCATAAATGTTCTAAACCTGAGCACAACCTGCATGACCAGGCATCTAAATTCAAAGCACTTGCTGCAGTGGAATAAGTACCTCACAATCCAAGAAAGGTCTCGGCCTCCTCCTGCTTCCTCTTCTGCTGCTGCCTTGGCCTCTTCCTCCACCTCTACAGTGCCAGTGTCACCTGCCACCCAACAAACAGAGCATGTGACAGGAACGCCACCATTTCCGCCACCGACCCCAAGCATTTCCACACGGTCCCATGGAAGCTTACAGCTCTCCATCTCCCACACACTGGAGAGAAAGAGGAAGTACCCCCCTTCCCACCCGCGATCCCTGGCCCTGAATGCCAGCATTTCAAAATTCCTGGCCTTTGAAATGCTGTCATCCCGTCTGGTGGACACAGACAGTTTTAAAAACCTGATGGCGGTGGCTGTCCCACAGTATGTGGTTCCCAGCCGCCACTACTTTTCCAGGTGAGCCATCCCTTCCCCGCACAAACAAGTTGGGGACGAGATCAAGTGTGCACTGTGCAACGCCATCTATGGCAAGGTCCACATAACCACTCATATTTGGACCAGTAAGCATGGACAGGGATGCTATATCTCGCTAACTGCACACTGGGCAAATATAGTGGCGGCTGGGCCTGAGACGGCTAGCCGTTTGGCGCATGTCCTTCCGCCACCCAGGATTGCAGGGCATTTCTCTTTGCCTCCTGTTGCCTCCTCCTCATACTGCGCTTCCTCCTCCTCCTCTACCACCTCCTCATCCACTCAGCGTAACACCTTCACCAACAACTTCAGCACATCCAGGAGCAAACAACAGCAGGCTGTTTTAAAACTGATATGTTTGGGGGATAAACCCCACACTGCGCAGCAGCTGTGGATAGGCATTGAACAAGAGACCGATGAGTGGTTGTTGCCACTGAGCCTCAAGCCCGGCCTGGTGATGTGCGATAATGGGCGAAATCTCGTAGCAGCTCTGGGCCTAGCTGGTTTGACGCACATCCCTTGCCTGGCGCATGTGCTTGGTGGTGCAGAAATTTCTAGAAAACTACCCGGCGCTTTTGGCGTTCTCACCTTGCTGCTGCTCGCCTGTTTGCGCTGCAGTGGAACTTCAGCCTTCCCGCTCACCGCCTCCTATGTGACATTCCCACAATGTGGAACTCCACCTTGCACATGCTGGAGAGACTGTGCGAGCAGCAGCAGGTAATAGTGGAGGTTCAGCTGCAGCACGCACGGGTCAGTTGCTCTGCGGAACAACACCACTTCACCACCAACGAGTGGGCCTCCATGCGAGACCTTGGTACCATATTACGGTGTTTCGAGTACTCCACCAACATGGCCAGTGCCGATGACACTGTTCTCAGCGTTACTATCCCACTTCTATGTCTCCTTCAAAAAACACTTTGGGCGATGATGGAAGAGGATGTGGCACAGGAGGAAGAGGGGGAGGAAGAGGGGTCATTTTCATGGTTATCAGGCCAGTCATTCACAAGTGGCTCAGAGGGTGGGTTCCTGCACCAGCATAGGCCAGGTAAAAAATTTTCAAGCCTGGGCCAGTTCTGGAGGATGAGGAGGACGAGGATGATGAGGAGGAGGAGGAACCATGTTCACAGCAGGGTGATACATAATGCAGCTCGTGGGCATCACTGGAGTGTAGCTGGGGGGATACGGAGGACACAGATGATACACCTCCCACAGAGGGCAGCTTGTCTTTGCCTCTGGGCAGCCTGGCACACATGAGCGACTACATGCTGCAGTGCCTGCTCAACGATAGCCGAGTTGCCCACATTTTAACTTGTGCTGATTACTGGGTGGCCCCCCTGCTGGATCCCTGTTACAAGGACAACGTGCCGTCCTTAATTCCCTCACTGGAGTGTTATTGGAAGATGCGCGACTACTAGCGCACGCTGGTAGACACGCTGCTGAGGGCATTCCCAAATGACACAGGGGGCTCTGTGGAAGCACAAGGCAAAGTCAGAGGAGGAGGAAGAGGTCAACAACGCAGCTATGGCACCGCCAGCACCCAAGGCAGGGATAGCATGGCCGAAATGTGGAAATGCTTTGTCAGCAGCACGCCACAACAAACAGCACCACCAGCTGATAGACAACGTCTTAGCAGGAGGCAGCATTTCAGCAACATGGTGGAACAGTATGTGTGCCCACGCCTACACGTACTGACTGATGGGTCTGCCCCATTCAACTTCTGGTTCTCCAAATTGATCACATGGCCTGAGCTTGCCCTTTATGCCTTGGAGGTGCTGGCCTGCCCTACAGCCAGTGTATTGTCTGAACGTGTGTTTAGCACGGCAGGGGGCGTTATCCCAGACAAGCGCAGCCGCCTGTGCACAGCCAACGTGGACAAGCTAACGTTTATTAAAATGAACCAGGCATGGATCCCACAAGACTTGTCTGTACCCTGTGCAGAATAGACATTTAGACCGGCCTCACACAGCCATTGGTATACTTGTTTTTTTTTTAATATGTCTCAATATTTTGGGGGCTACCCAATTTAAAAAAAAAAACAAACAAACAAAAAAGAGTGTTGGCTACCTCCTCCTCCTTCACCGCCACTTCCACCTACACTGCCACGGTCATAGCCTAGTCAACCTTTAGGCTCCTACTGCACATCCACCTCCTCTTCCCATTTTTATTTTTTTTATGTAATTTTAAGTTATTTCCCTATCCACATTTGTTTGCAGGGCACTTTCCCTACTCTTACTCCCATTTTGCTTCCATTTGCAGCCCTCTAGCCCTTTCCAGGACTTTTTTACAGCCATTTTTGTGCCCAAAAGTTTGGGTCACCATTGACTATGGGGTCCGGGGTCAACTTCGGTACCGAACCCAAACATTTCCCCGAATTTCGGCTGAACCAGACGAACACGAACATCCAGGTGTCCGCTAAACTCTTTAATGATTCCTGCTTTGAAGGTAACCTGTAAAGCTATAAAAAAGCTATGAAAAGTAATGCTGAGGATCCCTCACACCTGGACACATTCTTTAACCACTTCCCGACCGCCTGCCGTGTTTTCACGGCGGCAGTGTGGTTGCTGTACACAAATCGCCGTAAAAAGATGGCGATCTGCGAACGGCCGCTAGGAGTGTGCCCGCCGCTCGGGTGGACCCGATGTCCGCCAGCGTGATGCGATGAGTGGCCACAGGCAAAGAACGGTGAACCGCCAATGTAAACACGGCGGTTCCCCATTCTGACAGTGCAGGCATGGGTGATCTACTGATCCCTGTCACTGGGATCAGTTAGATCTCTCATGCCCATGGTTGCCCAACCCCCCACAGTAAGAACACACCCAGGGAACACAGTTAACCCCTAGATCTCCCCCTGCAGGTTAATCCCTTCACTGCCAATGACATTTATACAGTAATCAGTGGACATTTACATTTCTGATAGATGAATAAATGTCATTGGTCCCAAAAAAGTGTCAAAAATGTCCGACATGTCCGCTGCAATATCGCAGTACCGCTAAAAATCGCAGATCGCCGCCATTACTAGTAAAAAAAAAAAATAAATAAAAACCCCAGAAATTAATTTTCATCATCCATAAACGCGGCCACTTTTGCGCAAACCAATCAATAAGCGCCAATTGTGATTTTTTTTTACTCACAAATATGAGAAAGAATATAAATCGGCCAACCAGTGAAAAAAAATGTTTTTTTATATTTTTTTGGGGATTTGAATTTTAGCAAAAAGTAAGAAATTTGGGTTTTTTTGCAAAATGGTCACTCTTCTTTTGTTTATAGCGGCGATCAGAAATGACGCAGAGGTGATCAAATACCACCAAAAGAAAGCTCTATTTGTGGGAAAAAAAGGACGCAAATTGTTTGGGTGCAACGTCGCACGACCGCGCAATTGTCAGTTAAAGCGACACAAGTGCCAAATCGCAAAAAGTGCTCTGGTCCTAAAGCTGGAAAACTTCCGGTTGGTAAGTGGTTAAACTTCAGTTACAAATGCAAGCTCCAACATTCCCCCTGGCATTCCATGCATTAATACGGGCTCTTAAATAGCTAATATAGAAGCACCTGCATTACACTGAGGGATCCTCAGGGGTGTGTCAGCACTTAGGCTCCATTTACACAGGACACTCTTTCAACTGCCCCTGAATGATTTTTTTTGACAGCTAGAAGCCGGTGTCCAAAACGGCCATTTTGCCACGTTTTGCATGCCGCGTTTAGCCGGATTTTTTTTTTAAATGGAAACGCCTGTAAACGATACGCTCCTAGACACGAGTTACCACATTTAGGTGCGTTTACAAGCTGTTTGGCTTTTCAAATGCCTCTGAACTGGCATCTGAACCCTTTTTTTGCGTTACAAAAAAAGCCTCTAAACTCAACTGCCTTGAAACGACCTTACATGACCCTGTGTAAATGTATTGATAAGATAACATATAGGAGAGTTCAGGGGCAGCTGAAAAAAATTCCCAAATACCTCTAAACATCAATTTACCAGCAGCAGTGTAAATGAGGCCTTATAGTTGGTACAAGTAAAATTTTTCACATAGGTTTTTTCCAGGTTTAGGGGTTTCTGAAGTGCAAAGACATATTTCCAGTAGCTAAAGGTTAGTTTAGCTTTTTTAAAATACTTCCTTTTTTCCTGGATTTTGTTTTTCTCCTTTCTTTTCACTTTGGTGTATCCATACATTGTTTCTTTTTAGATTTGGAAAATGACTTTGTATACAAATTTCTTGTTTATATTTGATAGTTTGGCTTGGGTTCTCTCGTCACAAAGTGTGAGTGTTGATTTTAGTTCAACTGCTCCTGTCCCAGTGTGTATCTTTTTGGGAAGTGACATTGATTGATTGATTTTAGTTTTATTTTGATTTCCTATTTTCCTTGGTTTCCCAGTAGCAGCTTCTTGTGTATCCCCCACTTCCAGTAGTGGTGCTTATCTTCAGAGAAGGTAACTCTGCAGGGTTAGCTAAAGAAGAGAAAGATCCCATGAAACACCTCCTGCAACTGCGCTTGCTCCCGTGGTGATGTCTTCAGAGGGTTTGCATACCACTAGCATCCAGACAGCTTGCTTGTCCACATTCCTGGTTGATCAGCCTCCTAGTAGTCCAGACGCTGTGATTGGCTTCATCCACCCATCCATGTGCCCCTGGTGTTTACTCATCAAGGGCTCTTGGTCCTTGTGTTGCTCAATACTCCCAGATGTCTACCTTTGTGAGCAGGATTAATATTGTTTTTTAATAAAAGTGAATACAATGAGGCTATCACTGTGCTGTCTATTCCATTGACCTCCCTTCCGCACGCCACCTTTTTTATTCACAAAAAAGGTTAGTTTAGTCATAATTAAAGAAGTTCAAAAGCTCATTTGGCGGTACCTCTCCTATGGATCACAGGAGTGCAGCTCATTTTGCATTCCTGTGATACGTTTTCAGCAGAGATTGACTGAAGTCCGCTCTCTGCTGATGTCACCACTGTCAGTCCAGGCATCATGACCATGGAGTCGGGATCCACGTGTCTGGACTGACACCTGGCTCAGCCTGTCAGTGAGCCACTGAGAGCCTGAGCCAGCCGCTCCCACCTCCAAAGCCCAGCACTCCAATGAGCAAGGAGGAAGCAGAGCAGAGAGCTGTGACTGACAGTCTGCAGCTCTCTGCACATGGAGCTCTGAAAACTGAGTGATTGGCGGTGTTCAATCGCTCGGTTCTCAGTATAGAGGTGGCAGGGGACAGATGCAGGATTGGACCGATGCTGCATCCACTGAGGTAAGTATGATTCCTAAAAAAAAAACAATCTTTACTTCTCTTTTAAGTGATGGCATGGCAACTCATTTGTGTTGACTTACTAAAAGCAAATAGACTGTGCACTGTACAAGTGCAATTCCTCCAGAGCATGATTAGATGATGGATGTCAGCAGAGCTTTCCCTCATTTACTAAGCTCTGGCGCAACTGCATTCACAAAGTGCACAGTCTATTTGCCTATAGTAAAGCAACTCCATAGTCCCTACTAGAAGTTCATGTAACATTGTGTGCTTCAATTAGGATTACACAGTTTTCACAAACATTGCCTGGATAATGACCTTTTTTGTTACTATAAGGAGACCCACATCGAGAAATACCAAGAATCTATCATTGGAGTGCATGTAGACAAGAACAGGCTGCAAAAAAGCAGGAGATCATTAACACTGAGATGATAGAAAGAAGTGAAAACATTTTTTTCACATTAAAGTTTTATTCAATACATAATACTCAAATTTGTTAATGATTAAGAGACACAAATAAATGAGAAAGCATTTTTATATAAAAACACACACACACGGGGGGGCGTGTCCGGACCTGTATGGAGCAGAACGTGTTTGTGAGGAGCTCCCGGTGGCCTTATCTTCATCCAAAGCCATCCTCTCTCCCGGAGTGTCGGTGAGCAGTATCACCTACTTCTATTCCGGTGGCCCTCGAGGAGTGTTTGTGCAAGACGAGGTATGTCCAGGCCTGTGCGGGGGGGCACACACACACAAAAATATATTTTTACGAAAGAGTAAATAAACACAGAGAATTAGTAATTGTTTAAACTCATAATACATAACTTATTTTGAAATTACACTTTTTTTACAAAAGTGAAGAAAGATAGTAGAGTCACAATTACTAGAGGACGAAAAAACGTCGGACAAGAACAGATGTACGTGAGGTTACTATCTAAGAACCATAAAGAGCTACACCCAGAGGAATATCATTGTTTTTTCCAGTAATAG
>BLSH010025165.1:1002784-1013390 GCA_018402905.1 Glandirana rugosa | reverse complement strand
TTCAGACCTGAGACGCTAACGGCTACAATAGCGATGTTGCCTAAACCTAACACCGATCACTCCACGTGGTCCAATTACAGGCCGATCTCCCTACTTAATATCGATGTTAAATTACTAGCTAAAATCCTGGCCACCAGACTTAACCATATGATTGGCAAATTAATTCATCGCGACCAGACCGGCTTCATCCCTACACGCCAAGCTGGAGACAATATCAGGCGCACACTACTCCTTACCCATATTGCAAAACGTAGACGTATACCCACCTGCCTACTGTCCCTCGATGTCAGGAAAGCTTTTGACACAGTCTCTTGGACTTATATGCATTACACCCTTCGACACTGGGGCTTTGGACCACATTTCCTGTCCTGGATCTCCTCTCTGTATGCTAACCCTAGAGCCTACGTTAAATATAATGGTTATAAATCAGCAACGTTTAATATTCGGAGCGGCACCAGGCGGGGGTGTCCGCTATCCCCGATATTGTTCGCCCTCCTTATAGAACCTCTGGCGCAACTGATCCGTTCGCATCCTGACATCGGGGGCATAGAGCATGGTGGCGTTACACATAAAGCTAGCCTTTTCGCCGATGATATCTTAGTTTACATGTCTTCCCCCCATATCTCAGCCCCAAACCTCCTCTCCCTACTCACGGAATTCGCTAGCGTCTCAGGTCTTCATATCAATACCCACAAATCACAGTTACTAAATATCTCCCTATCCCCTTCTGAACTACAACAGGTGAAAACATCCCTACCCTTCAAATGGGCCCCTCTAAAACTCACCTATCTAGGTACACAACTCTCAGCTAACACCTCCACCTTATTCTCCATTAACTATCTCTCTCTCCTAAAGAAAGTTTCTCACCTCTTATCCCAATGGGCCTCCCTGCCCATTTCTTGGCTAGGGAGGATCAATGTAGTTAAAATGGCCATACTGCCCAAATTTCTCTACCTGTTCAGGGTTCTCCCCATTCCCATACCAGCCCATTTTTTTCGTCTACTCCAACGTAAGGTTTTAACCTATATCTGGGGCTCCACCAAACCGAGAGTACCTAGATCCACCCTCTTCCTCCACAAGCTCTGCGGGGGTTTCGGTGTCCCAAACTTTAGGACTTACTACCACGCCGCTCAGCTTTCGCAACTAACGAAATACCATGCAGCCGATGAAATACCACTATGGGCAATAATAGAATCTGTCCAAATAGACCCACTATCAACAGCAAATTTGCTCTGGCTCTGTCCCGCCGATCGCAAACACATCGATAACCCCATCACCAGGCACTCGCTTAACCTATGGGATAAACTTAAAGCAAAGCACAACCTAGAATCCCCACACAACCCTCTCTTATCCTTTCTAAAGAACCCAGCCTTTCACCCAGCATGGGAATCCCCAGCTGCCTTTCGGGCCTGGTCCGCAACGGGCCTACTCCGTCTGTCCACATTAATAACGAACTCCTCCTTTCGTCCTTTTACCACACTGTGCCAAGATACCAATCTAGATGCAACCGAGAAATTCAGGTATATGCAAATACAGAGTTTCTACGCCCCCCTCCTCAGGACTGATATGCCCCTTACCCAATTCTCACAGTTCGAGAGATTCTGCGACCGAGACCCACATGCCAGGGGCATCATATCCATATTATACCGCCAACTCTCGGACACCCCGACTAACACACCACCCTCCTATACCGCCAAATGGGAATCAGACATAGGGCGCGCACTAGACAGCGCAGAATGGTCCAGCATTTGGTCCAGTGCCGCCACATCCTCACCCAATGTCCTAGCGATAGAGACCAATCTGAAAGTCCTTTCCAGATGGTACCTTGTTCCCACCAGGATAGCAAAATTTGTCCCCACACACTCGGCACTTTGCTTCCGAGGGTGCGGTGAGCAGGGCACCTTCTTTCATATCTGGTGGAACTGCCCAGTAGCCCACGACTTCTGGACAAAAATCTTTGATTTACTAAGCAAAATACTCGAGAAGCCTATCTCAAAGGATCCCGCGATTGCTTTATTGAATCTGAAACCTGACGGCCTGACCCGTCTCCAGTTTCAGCTACTTATGCATCTCACCACAGCCGCTAAACAAACGATAGCCAAAGCTTGGAAATCTGCAACTTTGTTGCTCCCTGAAACTCTGGGAAGGATGAACAGGGTACTGGTCCATTCTAAAATGTTGGCCATTGAAACCAACAAAGTACATAGATTTGAAACCAAATGGCGCCCATGGATTAAACACCACCTGCCCCTGACTTTGACGACACACTACTACTGCCATGCTAACGAGCCAATCACCTAGCTCCGCTATGACTCGCCGTCTCCATGCCACCGGTCCACTCACCTCTACTCCCCCTGTTACTACTCTCACTCTACCCTCCCTCTATGTTTTTCTTTATTTCTCTCCTTCTATCAGGAAACCCAACTTAATGTGTAAAATCAAGTATAGCTACCTTGACATGTTACAACCACTCTCCTCATTCCTCTGCATCCCTTTATGTACATCCCCGGTTGTTCTCCAATGTTAAAAGCCCTCCGAGCAGACAGAGACCGGACCCCAAATCCGACATAACCCCAAGTATCAACATGGTCCCCAATTATCGTCATGTCGGTTTCACATCCTAGATGACCATAACCTTACATCAACCTCTGGTCTAGCCCGAGTGTGCTCATAACCAGGAGCGTCAACACCCTGGACACAGCTAGTCCCCATTGGGGTGTCCAGGTACACAATCCTTCCAAACCCGCCTGTCCACTCTCGGCTCTGACAGCTACTCCGACCCTTTTGGTCCCTGTCTGCCCGGAACGGCTCACGCCAATTTATGTAATTCACTGTCATGGGTACTAATCTTACCTAGCAAATCCTTGTACTCCTTTATCTATCTGCGAAGTTGAACCTAATATTTCCTGTACCTTCTTGAAAACTTCAATAAAAACCTTAAACAATAAAAAAAAAAAAAAAAAAAAAAAAAAAAAAAAAAAAAAACACACACACACAGAAATGATGTATAACACACAGTGGTTTAGTAAACTTTGTCTACCAAAGCTAAACCCCGTGGAACCTCCTGCACTGCAAATACTGAATGCTAATTTTTGTCTGGGGTACTATCAAAAATCAGTTTTCATGACACCATACATGTATGGGTATAGGCTCTGCCCCTCACCCAATCCAGACTGGTTATACTATATTTAAATAAGTCGCCTCCAACTGGGCGGCATTCTCTTTTTGTTCCTCAAATGCTCAGATGATTATAACCACTGAAGTAAGATTTTTATTTTTGCCCTCACCTTGCCGGATTCATCTGGCCAGCCGCACAGATTCAGCCTCTTTCCTGGGATGAAGCCTCTCTGTTCGGTTGTAAAGCTTCCATACAAGGGTGACACCCCCAGGTCCAGATACTGGGGGGCTGGAATACTGGTCTCTGGATGCAGGTAGGATGCATACCCATCTACCCAGGTGACATGGGTATTCCTCCATTCCAGGTAAAGCTTCCAGGACTGTATAGCACCCCCTTATGCTGCAAAGGTCTGTGGATTCCCTCTGGATAGCCAGGCTTCAAAGCAGGGAGCGGGGACACTGTGTCCAGGGAAGTGCCCACTTCCAAGATGGCACCAGCTGATGTCCGGTGGCCATTCTGTGGACTGGCTACCTAAAATGGTGCCCGGTGGACTCCAGCCAGGGGAGGTGGACCAAGATGGTTCCGGGGTGCCTTCTGGTTTGCCGTGAATGGCCATAGGGCTCAGGAGTGGCGGGAGCAGCAATCAGGGGACACCTGGAGAGAGGGCAGGTCCTCTCCCTTCCCCCTTATAGTGGGGAGTGGAAATAAAGCCAGTGCACAAGCAGGAAGAGGGAAAGGCAGCAGATGCTAGGTACAAGAGGACCCAGGGTTGCTGGAGGTGGAGGGGAGGGAGTGAGAGAGTATGGATCAAACACTGAAATGTTCTTGTTTAACAGATTGTGCCTGTTTGTGCTGCGCCTGACTCAATACTCCCACAGAGGTAGGACACCTTCTAGCTTTTCTATCAGCAATAGTAATAAGAAGCCATACTACAAAAGTGTTTATTTGCTACAGCTTCTTAAAGCCACGCCATGAGCTCTCCCAGAGGTGGCAGATAGATCCAGTCAACCAGGGACAACGGCATCCAGCCCACCACTGGCAAAAAAGAATTCCCCAAGGGAACCATCGCTAATGTTGGGTTCGGAAGATGATTCACCAGTGGGAGAAGAAGTATTCGCTGGGTTTGACTTTGCACTAGTGCAACCTAGTAAAAGCAGTGAGAGAAGCAAATGAATGGGAGGAAGAATTTACACAACCAGCAAAAGAGAGAAAATACTATCCACAGCTGAAAAAATCGGTACTCGTTCCTATTAATTGAGGAGGTGAAGGATATAATTTATGATGAATGGAAGGTCGAGAGGAAACCATTACTGTCTAACAGATTTGCAAAAATGTACCATTTAACCACTTGCTTACTGGGCACTTAAACCCCCCTCCTGCCCAGACCAATTTTTGGCTTTCAGCACTGTCGCATTTTGAATGACAATTGCGTGAGACGTTATACCCAAACAAAATTTATATCATTTTTTTCCCACAAATAGAGCTTTCTTTTGGTGGTATTTGATCACCTCTGCGTCATTTTTGATCGCCGCTATAAACAAACAAATAGCGATGATTTTGAAAAAAGAACAATATTTTTTACTTTTTGCTATAATAAATATCCAAAAAAAATATAAAAAAATTATTCAACAGTTTTGGCCAATATATATTCTACATATTTTTGGTTAAAAAAAATCGCAATCGGTGTATATTAATTGGTTTGCACAAAAGTTATCGTGCCTACAAACTATGGGAATTGATTTATGGCGTTTTTATTATTATTTTTTTTTTTACTAGTAATGGTGGGATCTGCGATTTTTATCGGGACTACGATATTGCAGCGGACATGTAGGACATTTTTGACACTTTTTTGGGACCAATGACATTTATACAGCGATCAGAAATTGAAATGTCCACTGATTACTGTATAAATGTCATTGGCAGTGAAGGGGTTAATCTGCAGGGGGCAGTGAAGGGGTTAACAGTGTTCCCTGGGAGTGTTCTAACTGTGAGGGGGCGGGGCTGGTTGGGACAGAACAGATCTAACGGATCCCAGTGACAGGGATCAGTAGATCTGTCTTGTCCCCTTCAACAGAACGGAGAACCACCGTGTTTACATTGGTGGTTCCCCGTTCTGCAGGTCTGACAGGGGATCGCGGGTCTTGGGCGGACATCGGGCCAGGAGCGCGCACATGGCCAGGACGTCCATAGACGTCCACCTGGTAATTCAGATCCGCACTGGAGCCGTACTTTGGCAATATCGTGGATCTGAATGGGTTAAGGAAGAAGAGGTCCAGTCATGGGAGGTACCCCTGCTAGTAGACGTAGCCAACATGAGACCAGCTAGGCATGTCACATTACCGATGAATGATGCTGGATGGATCTCCTTTAAAGACGCCTCAGAGAGAAAATAGACAAAGAATTAAAGAAAAATGATATGGCAACATGAAGTGCCTGCAAGCCAGCATTGGCACTAACATCAGTAGCCAAGGCCATAATGATATGGGTGGAGAATGCGGAAGCAGAACTGGCGACAGGGACAAGAAATGCTTCAGTATTGAAGATACTGAATGAAATCAAGCTGGCGTACAATTTCATAGGTGAAGCTGCATTTGACGCTCTATGATGCTCAACCAGGGGGATGCTGCCATCAGTAATGGAAAAGTAGGGATGGGCGAACGATTCGGTCCGAGCATAAGTTCGGGCTGAACTTCTGTTGTTCACCCGATCCCCGAATTTAGAACATTATGGGGTGTCCGGCACAACTTCGGCACCGCCGAACGCCCCATAATGCATAGTGCACAGATGGTGCACACAGCTCCTCCTCCATGGGAGGGCTGGTACTGTCTGTGCTCGCTTCGTTTTGACAGTTTATTTATAGTGAATTACGGGGCCACCCAGTGATGTATGGGTGACCCATCCCCTTCTGGCATCATGTGACTCAATTGCAGGTGGCCCCTCCCTTCACTATAAATAAACTGTCAAAACAAAGTGAGCTCAGTCAGTGGTAGACCTCCCATGGAGGAGGAGCTGTTGTGGCTTTTTTTTCATGTCTGTCATGCACCGTGATTGACGATGGATTACAACGGGGGACACTTTTTTTTTTTTTTTAATAAAGGTCCCTAATTGTCTCATGTGGTTTTTCTTTTTTGACACATTTTGGTGAATTAGTAGGGGTATGATGTACCCGATACTAATTCACATGGGGGACGGGATCTGGGGGCCCCCTTAAAGGGAGCTTCCAGATTCCGATAAGCCCCCCGCCCGCAGACCCCCACAACCACAGCCCAGGGTTGTGGGGAAGAGGCTCTTGTCCCCATCAACATGGGGACAAGGTGCTTTGGGGTGAGGGGGTGCAGAGCCCCCCTGCCCCAAAGCACCCATGCTCCCCATGTTGAGGGCATGTAGCCTGGCACAGTTCAGGACAGGGGGGCACTTGCCAGTCCCCCCTATCCTGGCTGCATGCTCGGATAATGATCTGGTTTGGATTTTAGGGGGGGACCCCTTGTCAATTTTTTTTTACGTGGAGTTCCCCCTAAAATTTCCCCAAAGGGCCTGGTACAGACTTGGGGGGGGGGGGACCCTATGCAAATGTTTTCACTGATGTTTTTGTATATTGCCGGGAGCCATCAATACATTATAGCCGCAATCTTAAATGACAAGTTTTCCTTTACAAATGTCATTTTTACGATGGCACGGTTCTAAACATCACAGAGGTGCGCCCTTTTACAGACAGACTAAGGGGACCCCCCAGGCACATTTTTTAAAGGAATATTTCATTTTAATTGTTCCACTTTAAGTATTATTAAAATCACTGCTCCTGAAAAAATGATTGATTTAAAAACTTTTTTTTGCATTGATACATGTCCCCTAGGACAGGACCTGGGTCCCCATACACTTTTTAGGGCAATAACTTTCATATAAGGCTTTAAAATGAGCACGTTTGACTTTAACGGTGTTCGAATGTTCGAATGACAAATTTTTTGTCTGTTCACATGTTCTGGTGCGAACCGAACCGGGGGGTGTTCGGCCAATCCCTAATGGCAAGAAGTGTGTTATGGTTCAAAACGTGGACGGCAGACGGTACATCAAAGTCCAACTGGTGCCATATTCCATTTGATGGAACGGCCTTATTCAGTAGCAAGTTGGAAGCTGCTATCTCAAAAGTGACAGGGGGTAAGTCAGTATTGATCCCACAGAACCTGAAACCTAGACACCAGTGCCAGCCAGAAAGAAGACAGTTCACAGGTAGACTGAAAGACAGAGGGTCCTTTAGAGCAAACAGAGGTGCCAGGAGAGGATGGAACAGCCCCCAGACATCGGTAGCACGAGTCAATAAGTCTAAACAACGTGCAATGCAAAAACCCTTTGGAAGGTACCTCCACCCAGACGAGCCCAGTTGGTAACCATCTATGCCAATTTTCTCAGGTCTGGGCAGAGCAAATCGAGGACCCTTGAGCAATAAGGGTAATCCAGAAGGGTCATCATTAGGAGTTTTTAATCCCAATATTTACCTGCACAAAACTTCCCCAGTGCCAACACAAGATTCAAATAGTCTTCGAATATGTCCAGTCACTCTTACAGAGAAGAGCTATAGAACCAGTTCCAAGTTAAGAAAGATATCAAAGATTCTATTGTCCTCTTTTCTTAATCAAGAAAAAGACAGTCAAAAGACAGTCAATCAGAGACCAGTATTAGATCAAGTCAAGTCAAGCTTTATTGTCATTCTTCGGGATTTGAAAAGTACATACGAGTATAGAAGTTGGTGTGGAGTTGGATGTAGTCACTACACTCAGTCATACAAACCATCAGACAGGAGGAGTGGATGTTATCCTTAGACTTGAAAGATGCTTATTTACATGTCCCAGTTCATCAGCAGTGTCACAAGTTTTTAATTTTCAATACATTTTTATTCAAAATTTATGCATACAGAATGACAGATAGTCAACTACAATGCAGGAGATACATAATACTTGGTGTAAAAAAACAAAGCAGGAAGAGTGTCCAGTTGGGACCGAATGTGATCATTTGTTCTGGTGACAGCTGAACAACACTTACAGAATTTGCGTGAAAGAAACATAATATACAAATTAACAAAACAAAGTCTTGCATGGCATCTTGATTCCAGATACAAAAAAAAAATAACTGCTTAACTACTGTAACTTGAAACCTCCTGCCCCTCTCGACTTAAACCCCTTCAGGAGGTCACCTAGGGCCAGGCCTCCCACTTCCCAGCACCCTCATGGGAACACACTGTGCCAGGAAAAGAAGGTCCTACCCCCAGGCCACCCCCCAAGGCGGGAGTTATCTCCTGCTCAGAGGCAGGTGTTTCACTAGCAATATAAGTATACAAAGACAAAAATGTGAACCTTAAACATCTCAGGTTACATATATCTGGACATAACCTTGCAAGACACCTTATGAGAAATGTATCTCAGGTTAGCATAATAACAGAAGAAATGTGTAGAACCGAGCAAAAAACAGAAAAAGGCGAGGAGTAGTAAGAAGAAAGAAGGGAGAAGAAGAAAAAAGAAAAGGGGGGTAGGTCATTGCTGCAGAGTAGGCTTAAACCAGCTTGGCACCTTTATAAACCAGGAGAAAGAGGAACTCCTATAAAGTTAGCCCAGGGTTCCCAAACCACTTCAAATTTACTTAAATTGTCCTGACTAATACTTGCTATCTTTTCCTGTATCATCAACCACAAAATTTTCCGGATGGCCACTTTCGGGGAGACCCGAGCTAGTTTCCAGGCTCTAGCGATAGTGATCTTGGCTCCTAACAGGATGAAGTGTATTAATTTTCGGTTAGATTTAGAAATATTGGGAATGTGCTTGTTTAAAAGGGCAAGGGTTGGCGACCTAGGAAGTTTGATACCTATAACCTTATGTATGATGCAAAAGATTTTGTTCCAGAATGGCCTGATTCTTGGGCATTCCCACCAAATATGGACCATGGTGCCCTGGAGCTTGCAGCCCCTAAAGCAGGATGGATCCTGATTCGGTAGGAAATTATGGAGCCTGGCTGGGGTTAGGTACCACCTCATCAACACTTTCAAACTAGCTTCCGAAATACTAGTGTTGAGTATACCCTTAAAGGAGCTGGAGCAGGCCTTATGCCAATAATCCAAGTCCCAGTCAAATTGGAGATCCGACTCCCAATTAGTCATATAAGCTGCTTTCTTATCCGTTAGTGTGAGTGCTTCATATATGAGAGAGATACCCCCTTTTTGTAACGACGGCTGACCACACCACTGTTCATATGAAGAAAAGCTGGGGGGAAGAGGTTTCTCTTTCCAGATTTTATGGAGGAAGCTAGAGATCTGAAAAAATCTGAACTTCTCTGAATCAGGAAGTTCTGGAGCACTTACACAATGTCTGTATGAGATAGGGCCTTTGTTAGTAAAGAAGTGTCCTATACGGAACATGCCCTTGTCTAGCCACCACTGGAATGCTTTAATATTAAGACCAGGGGGGAACTCCGGGTTGTTAAAGAGGTGCGCTGACGGTCTGATTGAGGAGACTAAGGACGAGTTGTGTTTGATTTTGTCCCATAAAGCTAGTTCATTGGAAAGGGAGGGGGCCAATATAGGGGGTCTTTCTTTGGCGGGGCACCAAAGGAGAAAATCCAAGGTGTGCCTAGGTATTGCTTCCCTCTCTATCCGGAGCCAGTCCTGTTTCTCCTGCCTGGAAGATAACTGAGCTAGTCTAGCTGCATAAAAATATTTCTCTAAATTCGGGAGACCCACTCCCCCCCTCCTGCTGCTGAGGAATAGATTTTTCTGTGGAATCCTATAACCCGTATTTCCCCAGATGAATTTTAGAATTTTGCTCTGAAAAGAGGAAAGATGATCTTTTCTAATTGGTATGGGTAAGGAACGAAATAGATAGAGGAGTCTTGGGAGCAGCGTCATCTTGATTGAGTTGACTCTACCAATCCAAGAGATGTTATGTGTAGACCACGATTTGAGATCCGCCTCTAGTTTGCGGTATAGGGGTGGAAAGTTGGAGCTATATAAGGTTTCAAATTTGGAAGTAAGTTTAATTCCTAAATAAGTGATCGAGGAATTACTCCATTTAAAACTAAATTCATCCTCGAGTTTAGAGGTGGTCTCAGGAGGTAAAGAGATATTAAGCGCTTGGGATTTGGTATAATTGACCTGGAGGCCTGAAATCTGTGAGAATTTATTGAGAAGTTGGCATAGAGCAGGGAGTGTAGAATCGGGGGAGGTTATGAATACTAATAGGTCATCAGAGGTTTAAACTTTGGAATATATCGAGGTTGAAAGGTGGGGATATGGCGTTTGATCTCCGCCTAGAGTTTAGCACCAGATGTGTATTGTAGAGAACCTAACCATCTCAGTTGAGTTAGTTCTACTGCGACGAGGGTTCTGAGGAGATAGATAAAGCAAGGAATGGGTATGGTTAATCTTTTCTAGTAGAAAGGAGAAAAGTCTCGTTTTAAGATTTTAAGTAGACCCCTTTATGCCCAATATCCTAAGGTGTCTTTTTA
>BLSH010025165.1:976800-1002061 GCA_018402905.1 Glandirana rugosa | reverse complement strand
ACCCGTCGGGTATTCCGGAAATAATCTCCGTTTGATTAAGTCTATCGAAGGGCCTATTTTACCCTTTCTCCTGACTGTCACACCGGGAAGCTATCTGAATTAGTTTGCCTCTAATAAAGGCCTTATGGGCTGCCCATACCATTTCTGGTGAAGAGTTGTCCGAAATATTAAGAGCAAAGAATTCCTGGAGGTTTTTATCGATTTCAGAATTTATAACTGGGTCCGATAACAGAGACTCATTAAGTCTCCAGTGCGGTTTGGGGAAGAATTTAGATCTAAGCAGTAGCTGCATCACCACTAAGGAATGGTCCGACAGAACCGTATCATAAATATGGGCGTCAAGGGTGGAAGGTAGAATGTAGCTAGGAGTTAAGAGGTGGTCTATCCTAGAGTACGAATTGTGTGGGCTAGAGAAGTGTGTAAAGTCCCTTTTAGAGGGATGTTTGTCCCTCCAGACATCCATTAGATTATGAGAGTGTAAGAGTTTAGCTATCCTTAGACTTTCTCTGGAGGGGTGGAGGATTTGACTCCCTAGTGGTCTGGATTTATCTAATGTTTGGTCAAAGGCGACATTTGAATCTCCACCCAGAATGAAAGTTCCCTCCACCAAGGGGGCAAGTGTCACAAGTTTTTACGCTTTGTGATAATTGAGTGCCATTTTCAGTTCACTTGATTGCCATTTGGCCTATCAACATCCCCCAGACATTTTGAAAGTGCTTGTCACGTGCCTGGGGGTGGAGTCTGACTTATGCAGGAGTAACCTCTCTTGCGACCCTGATTTGTGAACCCCTGGTAGAGCAGACAGGAGATTCAGGAGTGAGAAAGGCATGAGGGTTGAGCTGGTCACCGGAGACAACTGAAGTGGTTCCTCCTGTCTCGTGCTAGTTGACAGAATGGTGGCACAGGCTGGGTTGGCAACTGGCTAGCGGTGCAGTACAAAAGGAGTAGGCAGAAGAATAGTCGGGCACAGGCAGAGTATGTTAACAGGCTGGCAGCAAAGGTACAATGGAGCAGGCAGAAGAGTGGTCGTGGAAGCCGAGGTCAGTGCATGCAGAGATCAAAGCAGGGTCAAGACAACAGGGTCACAGGAACAGATAATCAGGTAACAGGTCGCTCAGGAGCACACAAACACTGTAGAATGGACAGCACTGGTTGCAGGGTGCTGTCCGCTTAAATGGGCCATTTGAGCGCCTATGCCGGCGCATACACACGCGCACAGGTGCAGGCACATGCATGCGCACATGCTACATGCGTCCATGCAAGGCTTCCAGACCCAAATTCCAGGGGCAACAGCTGTTTCCTGACAGTGCTACTCCCCATCATAGCCATGTTACGCAAGCAAGGCCTGCAAGTGTCCCACTATCTGGACGATGTCCTCTCAGTGGCCCAGGAGCCTCAAGTCCTAACAGAACACCAGGAAATCCTGGTCAAAACCTTATTGAAGTTAGGTTGGATAATCAACTGGCAAAAGAGTCAACTGGTACCAATGCAAAGAATGCTATTTTTGTTGGCTATCCTGGACACTTGCAGGAACACAGTGGAATTCCCGCCAGAAAAGGCAACAAAACTAATCTCCCAACTAGAGAGAGAGTCATATCTCTTAGCCTCCCAATGACTCAGACTGCTGGGGTTGCTAGCAGCCATAATTCTGATGGTGAAGGTGGCTCATTGATGGATGAGGACTTTTCAGGTTGAATTCCTGAAACAGTGGAGGAGCCGATCCACGTGGCAGCGGATCCGAATATCACCAACAATGAAACGTTCCCTCAAGTGGTGGAGGAAGCCAGCCAATCTGTCGAATTGTCACCAACTCAATCCACTGAGACCAATAGTAGTCACATCAGCAGTAGGCTGGGGAACACACTGCAAGGGCCATCTAGCCCAGGGCCGATGGGATAACAAACGAAGAGAAGTCCCCAATATAATTAAGCTGAAAGCAGCCTTCCAGGCTTTGAAAGCATTCCAGGACCAAATAAAATGAGCCAACGTGACACTTCAGATGGACAACAAGGTGGCAGTTGCCTATGTGCGCCGCCAGGGGGCAACACGGAGTCAAGCACTCCTAGTAAAGGTCACACCAATTATGACCTCGGCTCAACAGAACTTGATGAACTTATTGGCTGTATACATCCCAGCCCCACAAAATTACTTAGCAGATGCACTGAGCCGCAAAACGGTGGACAACAATGAATGGACGCTAAACCAATCAGCCAGAGCTCGATTTAATGGCATCCCCGGCCAACAGCAAGTGCAAATGATTCCTGGCAAGGGCGAAGTTCCTGCAGGCGAAAGCAGTGGGTGAAAATAATGAATAATCCTGCGCTAGAGTGAATAAAAATGAAAATTACTATGCAGCTGTACAGAAAGGTCAGGTGTAACCATGCAAACATATAATACTAAAACTGCAGCGCAAAGTCCAATATAGCCAAAGAGATGAGAAAATCCACACCGATGGTCACTAAGAGATAATCCTGTGATGACAACAATAGTGTGAAACCTTCACCCGTGACACCGCCACCCACAGCTTCTTACCAGATCCCACCGACCCCCTGTTACGGAGGGTCAGTGTACGCCTCTGTGTAGATCAATCCAACCCAGGAAGGCAGCAGGAAGTGCTTGTGTCATAACAGGGAAGGCATCATCAACTCCCAAATGGGTCCCAAACGGTGGTAAATCGTTCATGTAATACACATGAAGACTCCAATAGAGCAGATGGTAATGTACCGATTTATTAGTTCAAAGTATAAGAATGGCTACTCACATATCCAATGAATTAAAATGGCATAGGTAACATCAAAACACAGTAATGTGTTCCGGCATCCAGTAACTAAAATGGCGCCCACAACTCGACTTCCCGGTCACGTGTGATGAGCTTCGCTTGGCTTCCACCCAACGCGTTTCGTCATCGATGATGTCGTCAGGGGTGTGGCTACCAAGCGGCGCCACTCCTATATGACCAACCAGCCGCACCGGAAACGCACGTTCAAAACAAACCAGAGGGCCAAGTTAAACTTATGAATAGTAGTACCAAAGGATACCATATATTAATAAAAATAAAGCTATCAAAGCAAAAACTGAAAGCAAAACTTGTAGTATAATAGATATAAACCTCGCATATACACCTAGACCAGGAAGCGAGAAACGGCACCATCAAGCGGCCGGAGGCCGAAACAATAAAAATAATTACATACAAAAGACACATACAATTATAATACAATAAGAATAAAAAATATAAAATATGAAAAATGGTTGGGAAAAAATAATAAATATAAAAAAAAAAAAGGACATGAAAGTGATCAACAGTATCTAAGCGTTGTTAATAAAAGCAGTGGGTGCACACAGCACTGAATGGATATGCACTCTAGCATACGTATTCCCACCAATACCTATAATTCCCAGGTTACTCAATAGAATATGCAAACATCCAGGATTAGTAATAGCAATCATACTGGTGTGGCCACGCAGACCATGCAACAGGCCATGGTGATAGAACCCCCAATCCTACTGCCAGAGATGCCGGACCTTTTCCAAGAAGGGCAGTTGTGGCACACGAACCCTACCAAACTTCATCTGACGGCTTAGAGATTGAGAGTTGAAGGCAAGGAAAAGTGGGTTGTTCTGCCTCGGTCATTGAGACCTTACTCAAGGCAAGAGCAGCAACAACAAACAAAACCTATTCAAAAATATGGGAAAAGTTGGCCACCTTCGCTGAAGCCAGAGGATTTGATCCTTTAGCACCACAAGAAGCACAGATATTAGAATTCCTACAAGCAGGCATTGACATGGGCCTACAGACAAATACACTCAGAGTACAAATCTCAGCCCTCTCAGCATTAACAGGGGTAAGATTGGCTATCCAACAGTTAATACGGCAGTTCCTGAAGGCCTGCAACAGAGTACGACCTCAAACAAGTTTGTCCCTCCATGGGACTTGCAAGTAGTACTGGAAATGTTGTCCCAACCTTCTTTTGCAGGGATCCAAGCAACCTCATTATGGAATATAGCAATGAAAGCAAATTTCTAACTGCCATCACGTCTGCCAGAAAACTTCTGTTGGAAATCTGCCCGGAATGCCTATTCCTATGTGCAGGCACGAGTGGGAGTGCGCGCGCATGTGGAAGGTGCACACATGGTGTGCGTGGGAGCACTGCAGGTGCACGGGCATGTGTGCGACACCACTGGCGCCAAACAAGCCATTTAAACTGGATAGCACCATGCAGCCAGTGCTATCTGTTCTACAGCGTTTCCGTGTTCCTGAGTTACCTGATTACCTGTACCTGTTTCCTGCACCCCGGCTTGTCCTGACTTTGCTTGATCTCCGCCTGCAGTGACCCCCGGCTTACCCATGACTACTCTTCTGCTTACCCTTTGTACCTCTGCTGCCAGCCTGTTGATGACCCTGCTTGTACCCGATGACTCTTCTGCCTGCACCCTCTGTACCGTATTGCCAGCCAGTTGCCGACCCAGCCTGTACCACCACTCTACCAGTCTGCACAAGCCATGGAAGGACCTCTCACATTTCCATCAGTGAACTAGCCTAGCCCTCATGCCATCCTGCACTCCCAAACTCCCTGTCTCCACTACCAGGGGTTCCCGAATCAGGGTCATAAGAGTGGTTGCTCCCTGCATAAGACAGACTCCACCATCAGGTGCATGACAGTAATGGACAGCCATGTCTGAGTCTGCGCAGGAAGCACCCTCCCCTATGGAGGAACTGTGTGGCCATCTTTCTATACCCAGCTGGAAGAGCAGGTATAAGAGCTTGATGCACCTGCTGCTCCCGGGGCTAGCCAGTCTGCAGGCTGCATCATTATGGCCCTTTCATCAAAACCCAAGGTCTTGGGTTTTCAGGGGATCGCAGTAAGTTTTGGGCCTTCCACAAATCATGTGAGCTCTACTTCGGCCTACAACCCTGCACCTTCCCTCTTGAGGCCACAAAGGTGGGACTCGTGATTTCCCTGTTGCAAGGCAAACCCCAGTCCTGGGCTCATCAACTATGGGAACAGAGAGCTCTGGAAGTCTCCACTCTTGCTTTGTTCTTCCAAGCTATGGCATGGCTATATGAAGAACCCACCAGGCCACTACTGTGGAGGCCGCTTTACATGCCCTTCAGTAAGGCCACTGCACATCGGAGGACTACATTTCAGAGTTCAGGCGCTGGAGTGCAGATACGGCCTGTAACGATCCGGCACTTTGTTATTAATTCCACCTGGGCCTGTCAGAACCCCTAAAGGATGAGCTTGCCCGTGTGGGGGTACCCCAAACTCTGTATGCACTCATCAATCTGGCAATCCAGATTGACCAGTGTCTCAGGAAACGCCGAGCCGAAAGATCCTCCGGGCCCACACGACTAACCTGGATGCTGCCTCGTATCCCCAGCTACCCAAGTCTGGCTCCCTTTGCTCTAGCAACCTCCTCTTCACCAGATAATCCAGAGCCAATGCAGATAGGGCTTCTCTGCCCTTCCTTCACCCCTGAGGAGAGACAGCGAAGACAGATCCACAACCTGTGTCCCTACTGTGGGGATCCGGGCACCTAGTAAGGTCTTGCTCCGCAAAGCTCGGAAAGTTTCCTTCAGCTACTGTAAGTGAAGTACCTGCCACATCGAGTAACACCTCTCATCTTGTTCTCTTCCTCTCTCTTCAGCTTCCCGGAGGGACTATCCTGGTCCCAGCAATTGATGATTCTGGAGCATGCAGCTGCTTTGTGGATCAAGCATTTGCAGTGTTACACCAGAATCCTCTTCAACCCAAGGCTCACAAGATGGTCATCTACCTGGCCGATGGGTCCATCATTAAATCTGGCATGGTCACCCATGAGACCCTTCCATTACTCACTGAAATGGTCGATGGCCACCAGGAACCTGAGGTTGGCATGACCCTCGAATACGTTTGGGCCTAAGTTCATTGGGCTGTTCCCTGTGATGAGGAGGATTAACAGGGTGGCATACAAACTTGACTTCCCGCCACCTCTACGCATCCATCCGGTCTTCTAAAGCCTGTGCCCCCAGACTCATTCCAAGAATGAAAGATTGGTCCACCAGAGCCAATTCTAGTAAATTGAGAGGAGGATTTTGAGGTCGAAGCCATCCTGGACTGCCGGAAGAGGGGCGGCTCTATCCAGTACCTAGTCAAATGGAAGGGATACAGCTCAGAGGAATGCTCCTGGTAACCTGAAACTAATTTCCATGCGGAGGAACTAATCTGATGTTTCAAGAGGAACCAGAAGCACCTGGGCATCGAGTGGCAGCCCTTTCAAGGGGGGGCAATGTCAGGAAACCTCTGTTGGAAATCTGCCTGGAATGCCTATTCCTCTGCGCAGGCGCGCATGGTAGCACGCGCCCGCAGGGCAGGTGCACGCTCAGGTGCACGTGGGAGCATGGCAGGTGCAAGGGCACATGCGTGATGCCACTGGTGTCAAACAAGCCATTTAAACCAGACAGCACCATGCAGCCAGTGCTGCCTGTTCTACAGCGTTTCCGTGTTCCTGAGTTACCTGATTACTTGTACCTGTTTCCAGTGACCCAGCTTGTCCTGACTTTGCTTGATCTCCGCCTGCACCAACCCCCGGCTAACCCATGACTACTCTTCTACTTACCCCTTGTACCTCTGCTGCCAGCCTGTTGATAACCCTGCTTGTACCCAATGACTCTTCTGCCTGCACCCTCTGTACCACATTGCCATCCAGTTGCCGACCTGGCCTGTACCACCACTCTGCCAGTCTGCACAAGCCACGGAAGGATCTCTCACATTTCCATTAGTGAACTAATCCAGCCCTCGTGCCATCCTGCACTCCCGAACTCCACTACCGAGGGTTCCCAAATCAGGATCATAAGAGTGGTTGCTCCCTGCATAAGGCAGACTCTACCATCAGGTGTGTGACAACATCAGGGATAAGAATATCAGACATTCAAGCCTTAGGATACAAACTCCCTTACTGTTGCCACCTACCAGACAGTGTGGTATTAAGAACATTGCCACAGCACCTATCTAAGGTAAACAAATCATTTCATAGAAAACAGAACATTGTCCTCCCAACAATGCAGAAGGATTCATCTAGTCAAACACATGAATTAGATGTTGGGTCTATCCTCGAAGCATACATATAGAGGACAGCCTCTTTCAGAAAGGTGGAAAACCTTTTTTGTCATCCCAGCCGGATTAAGAAAAGGGCTAGCAGAATCCACAAGGACACTGGCATTGTGGCTGGTTAAAACCATCAAGAGGGCTTATGAGGCAAGAAACCTAGAACCTCCATCAAATGTGAGGGCGCACTTGACAAGAAGTCTGGCGGCATCATAGGCAGAGTTCAGGGGTGTATCCCCAGAAGTAATTTGCAGAGCTACAACATGGTCAACATATAGCACATTCTTGACCCATTATAAAGTAGATCCGGCAGCCCTAACGACTGTAGAATTTGGGCTGGCGGTACTGACCGGAATGGCTAATTAATAATATATTATTTCAGCATACCCTCCCTTGTGGTTTGTGGCCATGCTACATCCCATACATGTATGCTGTCATGTTTGTGTCAGCAAAATGGAAAATTGTATATTTACCTGACTGTAATTTTCCTTTCCTGTTGCATAAGCATGACAGCATACAGGTCCCTCCCTTGTGGGCTTCACATTTGAGTATAGCTATGAGAATTCCGCCTGGGGGAAGCAACTTATTTAATCACATCCCGCCCGGCGCATAGACAAATGACGTCCGGTTGGGTGGTTCATTATCCCGACTGGACGTCTATTGATGTCCTCAGGATAATCCGCGATCGTGTGCCCCTGGGGGCGCGCATCGCGGTGATCGGTGGTGCCGTGGGTCAGTCTGACCCACCGCATTACCGACCGAGGTAAAAGGCTTAGATCCGAAGCCTTTTACCATGTGATCAGCTGTGACCAATCACGGCTGATCACAGTGAAAATAGGAAGAGCCGTTTATCGGCTTTTCCTCTGCTCAGGTCTGCAGACCTGAGCAGCGGAGAGCCAATCGGCTGCTCTCCTGACAGGGGGGGGCTGCGCTGAACATTTATCAGTGCAGCCACCCTCAGGATCACCCCACTGGACCACCAGGGAGCCTGCCCAGGACCACCAGGGAGCCCCCCCCGGACATCACAAAGAGGCCACCCAGGACCACCAGGGAAGAATCACACAGGCCACCCAGGACCACCAGGGAGCCCCCACTAGACCACCAGGTAAGGGCAATATTGTGCACTGTAGGGATGGCACTGTGCCCATGTATGATGCCTGCCAGTGCCATCCCTAACAGTGTTTGTTGCACCAGTGCCCACCACTGCCACCTATAAGTGCCCACCTGTGCCCACCTGTGCCACCTATCAGTGCTCACCTGTGCTACCTATCAGTGCCCACCTGTGCCACCTAAAAGTGCCCACCTGTGCCACCTAAAAGTGCCACCTATCAGTGCCCATCAGTGCCCAGTGCCACTTATCAGTGCCCATCAGTGCCGCATGTCAGTGCCACGTATCAGTGCCTCTCAGTGCTGCTTGTCAGTGCCGCCCATCAGTGCTGCATATGTGCCCCATCATCAGTGCAACCTTATCAGTGCCACCTCATCAGTGCCAATCTGTACTGCCTCATCAGTGCCCATCAGTGTAGCCTCATCAGTGCCCATCAGTGTAGCCACATCAGTGCCCATCAGTGAAGGAGAAAATGTACTTTATACAAACTTTTGTGACAGAAACAAAGAAAAATGTTGTTTTTTTTTCAAAATATTCAGTCTTTTTTTTTTATAGCGCAAAAAATAAAAACTGCAGGGGTGATCAAATACCACCAAAAGAAAGCTCTATTTGTGGGAACAAAATGATAAAAACTTTGTTTGGGTACAGCATCGTACGACCATGCACTTCTCATTCAAATCGCAACAGCACTGAAAGCTGAAAATTGGTGTGGGCGGGAAGTGTTCTAAGTGCCTGGTATTGAAGTGGTTAAATATAGTATAGCCAGTCCTAATTGGGCAAGGTGCAGAGCCTATACCCATAGGTATATGCTGTCATGCTTATGCATCAAGAAAGGAAAATTACCATCAGGTAAGTGTACATTTTTCCATTTTATTTACCTTATGAGAAAACATGCAACAGGTCACTCATGAGCTACCCAATGCACAGTGTTTAAATATTCTAATTAGGGAAATAGCTGCCACACCTAACTGTGTCTCCACATAATAAGATATATTAGAAAAAAATATTTTATTTACCTTATGCCTCAATTTATTTACCTTATGCCTCACTCCTTCAGGCTTCCTCCTCTCTGTGCAATCAGTCCCCCACTGCCACTTCTCTTTGGTGAACTCTGACATCATAATGTACCATGCAAGATCAGAAGTCTTGCATTGTAAGTGAGAATGCTCAGGGCCTACCCACAACCAGGAGTGTTGAAGGGAAGAGAAGAACTGCCAGGTGAGTGAGGGATAAGGAAAATACAACTGATTTTTAATGACAACCTAAACAAAAACCTTTTACCTTTGCAGTGCAGGAGAAGCACCACTGTAAGGGTAACTTTAAAATTTCCCTTGAGTTCAGCTTTTATGTCAGTAATTTTGGGTTTACATCCGTTTTTAAAAACATTACTAATCATGAATAAATCAAGAATATAGAGTTAACATTTCTAAATAGATAGCACTGTTTACTTATTTTGATTTTTAATGTTTTTTTATTCCTTATTGTGAGAAAATTGTCTGACTAGTATGTTATATCCTACTTAAGCTACAACTGCTCGTAAAAAAAGTCTGTATGGCTTGGTAAGGGTAGCTATCAAATATCACATCTCATCAATTCTGTGGGTTATACTGGATATATTATCAGCACTGTGATTGTAGCTGATTGCTACCTTCAAGCTATTCAGCTAAGATAGGGTTCACCTTTTTTGCCAGATGATGATTGCACAGATGTGAGCAACCATGTCAAAATAATCTGTTATAGACTATATATATATATATATATATATTTACCTATCAGTTTGTGCATGTGTCTCTAAACATCTTTCATACTGCCTTGTAATTGTAATTGTGTTTGTATGTCTTCTTTACTATATTTGTATCTGTTAGAAGAAACATTTTACCTTATCAATTTAATTACAAATAAGTACAACTTATAATATCATTAAAAAATCTGTTTGACAAACATGTATTCACAATAAGTATAAATGTATGTAGTATTACCGCTGTACTAAATAATCACATCTCCATTCATTTGGTTTAATCAGCTGAATTTATAAACCTAGAGAAAGACATTGATTTCTGTTACATGCATCAAAAGAAGTAGGTGCTTTAATCTCTCATGTTTATGTCTGAATGAGTCTCACATGCAACTGGAGTTTATAAATGAAAATGTCCTTTCTAATGTTTCTGACTGTTCAGTAACATGGGTAGGAGTCAATAAACCATAATATATGGTATACAAGAATATATAATAAAACATTATTTTATGTTGATAAAGATCCGTTGCATTAAACAATATAATCAGGACTGGTTAATGAATTTTAGCATGGAAGCTAGTACTGAAATTCTGAACTTTCAATCTTGGATATTTAGTAAACCAGCACATGGCTATGTGCGCAAATGCGGAGTACAAAATGGCAAACAATCAGAATGCACCCTGAATTGGTCTGACTTAATTAAATAGATTTTTTATTTGTTTTCAGAGCTTACTGCACCTTGCACTTAGGGGTATTTTTTTTTTCATTTTTTTCTTTCAAATAATTTTTATTGAAGATTTCACATTATACAGGGTATGATATCAACATTCCGTGTATTGATCACCAGGTAAAAATCAATCAATAATAAAATAAAATCAACAAAACAGAAAGGAAAAGGGAAAGAGTAAACAGGTCATACATCTCAGATATAGTTCCTTCTTGTATTTCATCAGCTAGAGATCAAGAAGCGGTATGGAGCGTCCCTTAACCCCTTACACAAACGAAGAGACCAACTCTGTCCAACCCCCCCGATCTCTCACAAATGGTCGGGGTGGTGGAGGAGCCAGTCCCTCCAGGGGTTTGTGAGGACGTCTACATTAATGGATTCAGTATTGTGCTAAGACCCTCGTTTGGGTCCAAGTGTCCCATCTTATTTTATGGAGTGCTTCCAAATTCTGCCGAAGTGCTAAATATTTTTCATACACACAGTCATTATCTACTCTTTGCAGGACTTCATCAATTTTAGGAGGCTCGCTTTGTTTCCATTTCTTTGTGATAGACATCCTAGCTGCAGTAAGAGTTTGAACTATGATTGTCCTCTGCGTTTTAGGGAATTGATTCAGTTGGTGGCCAAAGAGAGCTAAGTAGGGGTCTGGCAGGACCGTAGTGTTAGCTATATTGGAAATAATTGCGAAGACTACGGTCCAAATATTCTTGATTGTTGGGCAAGACCAGAGAATGTGGAGTAAGTCACCATTTCGTCCACAAAGCCGCCAACATAGTGGGGAGTTGTTAGGGAATATTTGGTGGATCCTGTGCGGGGTCATATAGTGCCCATATATGGTTTTGATAATATTCTCCCAGTGAGAGGAGCAGTGGGTGGATTTGCGTGATGTATACATTGCTTTGTGCCATGTTTGTAGTGGGGACTCTTTCTGGAGCATTTTCTCCCAGTTGACAATCTGAGGGGTTTTTTTTAATGTCCTAACTGTTAATGAGTTGGTAAACCCATGAGATGCCCTTTTTCAGGTTTGGGTCCTTATGAAGGAAGGCCCATATTTCTTTGTTAACTGTGATGTTGGAGGAGCATGAGCGTTTGTGAAAATGGCTGATCCGGATAGCTTGAAAAGCATTGGGAGCTGTTTGGCTCCCTTGTCCTAAGGTGAATGTGGGGATTAGGTGTTTATAAGCTTCTAATGGTATAAGTAGTTTTTTAAGAGGTTCTGTATTAAGGAGTCCATGGATAGCATGGCTCCATGCCTCCATGGACGCCGCTATTGTGTTGCACATGGAAGTGTATATCTTCTGTCGAGTTGCGCAAGCTATCAATAAGGGCTGAAAGTCCGTATTGTGGAGCATTGATTTTTCAATATTGACCCATCTGTTATTAGGGGAAGCTGTGAGCCAATGTCTCATTTGTTCCAATATGGCAGCTCTATGATAGAGCTGAATGTCGGGCATGCCTATACCTCCCTGTTGTCTACTTCTGTAAAGTGCTGAGCGAGCGATGCGGGCTTTGCCTTTGTTCCAGTTCAGTTCCAGTTTCAAGTTCATGTACTTATTAATAGTAGTGAAGAAGCTAGTTGGGATTTTAATAGGGATGGTGCGGAAGAGATATAATAGTTTGGGCAGAGAGAGCATCTTAAATGCCGCCACTCTGCCCAACCATGATAGTTCGTTCTTTTTGTATGAAAGGAGGTCTCTCCTGATTATTTCAAGGAGGGATGGGAAATTGGCATCATATAGCTTGGCTGTAGGAGATGTGAGTTTGATCCCCAGGTAGTCCACCTGGTTTTTGTCCCATATAAATGGGAATTCTTTTTTAAGAGCTTTCCTAGTTATTGGGCTTATGTTAATAGGGAGAATGGAGGATTTTGATATGTTAATTTTGTAATAGGCTACTTTTCCAAATTTCTCAATTTCTTCTTGGACTGCTCTAAGGGAGGGTGCAACTTCTTTAAGGGTTAGGAGAACATCGTCCGCGAACAATCCAATTTTGTGTGTGTAGTCCGCGACTTTCACACCTGTGATGCGTGGGTTAACCCTGATAGATTCTGCGAACGGTTCCATAATGAGGGTGAAAATAATTGGGGATAGAGGGTACCCCTGTCTGGTCCCGTTTGTAATTTCAAAAACGTCTGATAATGCATTGGGTGAATATATCTGGGCCGAAGGGTTAGAGTACAAAGCAGTTATTGCCTTGAATATAGATCCTTGAATCCCAAACTTATTAAGGGTGGCTTTAAGGAATCCCCAGTGGACCCGGTCGAAGGCCTTCTCGGCATCTAAGGCCAAGAAGGCGGCCGACTCTTTTTTATTTTCAAGTAGTGTGAGGAGGTCAATCATCCTCCTTGTTCCATCAGAGGCCTGTCTGCCCTTGACAAATCCTACTTGGTCTTTATTAATAAGTAAGGGTGTGATGTCCGCGAGTCTTTTGGCTATAATTTTAGAAAATATTTTAAGGTCTGTATTTAGGAGGGAGATTGGACGGAAGTTTTGAGGGGAAGTTGGTTCTTTGCCTGGTTTTGGTAGGGTAACTATAGTTGCCTTGAGCATTTCTTTAGGGAGGTTGCCTGTGGTGAGTATCTCATTAAATAATTTCTGTAATTGGGGGGTCAGGGATGTTTGGAACTTTTGATAGTATTCGGATGAAAGACCGTCCGCTCCTGGGGATTTGTTTTTAGGGAGATCTCGTATCGTTTGGGTAATTTCCTCTGCAGATATGGGTTGATTTATATTGTTAAGCGTTTTTTCATCTATAGCGGGGAGGTTTAGGTTTTTTAGGTATAGCTGAATAGCTTCGTCTTTAGGTATGGGGGTCTCTTTATCTTCTTGGAGGTTGTATAGTGTTTGATAGTAGTTACGGAAGGTGTTAGCTATGTCTTTTGGATGTGTTAATTTATGATTGGTTTTTGGGTCTTTAAGATATGCTATTGCGCATTTCATTTGTTTCGCTTTAACTTGGGCGGCTAGAAGTTTACCTGCCTTATTACCTTGTGAGTAAAAGGTGGCCTTAAAATTTTGAGATTGTTTATCATGCTCTGATGCCATTAGAAGTCTCAGTTCATGTCTAGTTGTGTTAAGTTCAGAAAGAGTGTTAGGGCCAAGGGTTTTTTTATGTTGATGTTCTAGTGTTTGGATTTTTGTTATTGTATTGTCTATGGCTTGCATTCTTTGTTTTTTCACTCTGGAGTTTAGTTGAATTAGAAGGCCTCTGGAGAAGGCCTTGTGTGTACACCAAACATTAGGCACGCTAGAATCCGGTGTGCAGTTCAGAGAGAAGAATTCCTCCAATTGGTTAGAGATTTTCTCTGTGAACTGAGGACTATTGAGTAGTTGGACATTGTTCCTCCATAGACGAATCGGAAGGGCTCTCTGATCGTCAGACAGCATTAATTTGATTGGGGCATGGTCCGACCATGTTATTGGTAGGATTTCTGCTTTGGTTACTTTGTAGAGTGTGGGCAAATCGGTCAAGAAGAAGTCGATTCTCGTGTATTTCCCGTGGGGGGCAGAAAAATAGGTGTAGTCATGTTCTTCTGCATGCATGCACCTCCACGGGTCATACAGGAGGTTCTTTTTTAAGAAAGGTGCTAGTGATTGCCTAGGGGCTGATCGGGAGTTGGAGGTATCCAGTTCCCCATTGATGATGGAGTTAAAATCTCCCATAATTAGAAGTGAGCCCTTCCGAATCTTTTCCACTTTTCGGTACATTTCATTAAGAAACCTTATTTGACCTGAATTAGGTGCATAGACATTCACAAGTATATATAATACATTATTCAAATAACAAACCAGGATGAGATTTCGACCTTTGGGGTCATTGTATAGGTCCTGCAAAGTGAAGGACAATGAGGCTCTGATTGCTAGCAGCACCCCATTCTTTTTCACTGGGCCATTGGCCTTGAAAATGTGAGGGTAATTTTTATGTGCACATTGCGGTGGTTTGGATGCACTGAAATGAGTTTCCTGTATGCAAAACACATCTGCATGTAATTGCAGTGCTTCCTTCCATGCAGCTTTCCGTTTGAATGGGCTATTCAGCCCATGGGCATTAAGAGAGACCAATGTCAGTGGCATAGTAAGGGTGGTATAGCATGCTGAATGTTACATTACCACAGTCTTGCAGTGTCCGTGTATGAGCCAGTTCCTGGGGCAGCACTTCAGACTTGTATAGCCAGAAGGAGGGTGTTCTCCTAAACAGAAACAAGAGGAAACAACAAAAGAGGCAGGATTTGGGGTATATCAGAGTTCTCTGTGAATACAAACTGCTAGTAGTGGGTTCCAGCTGGGTGGGTTGATAAGGTGTATAGAGAGCTGGAATGTATGACCAAACCATAAACTGTAAAACAAAGCGTAGGGTAGGGGAACTTCAAGTGCAATCCAATGATTGCAGTGTAGCAACTGCTACGCTGAGAGGGGACGAGGGGCTCTCTGAGCTCCGAACTTTGGCCGCCTCAGTAACGGGTAGATAAGAAGGATTAGTTTATGAAGTAAAGGCCACTGTTCCTGTCTGGGTTCTTGAGTGGTTCAGGTAAAAATACTTCTACATTCAGATGGGGCTCCTGTGGTCTTGGGCTTCAGTCAGTCTGCTCCTTTGTAGGGAAGGGTCTTCAGGGGGAGGTAGAAGTTTGCAGGATCTGAGTAGTTTAAGACCTTCGTCCAAGTTGGAGATGATATATGCTGCTTATTGCCTTTGGTGATAATTAGTTTGGCGGGTGGGCCCCATTTGTACATAATGTTATGGTTTTGTAGCATATTGGTGACAATGAGGAGCTGTTTGCTGCTGTGAATTGGGAGAGATCTGAAAATAGCTTCACCGCAGCGTATGGATCGGGCATAGGGTTGGAACGTCTAGCAGCTTGAATCAAGTCTTCTTTCACATGAAAGAAATGGATCCTTGCAATAATGTCCCTCGGTATTTGTTCAGGGAGATAGGGAGGTTTAGGCAGCCTGTGAGCTCGATCATTGATCAGTTCGGATTGTGAAATGTCAGGGAGGAGGGTTGTGATCAGTCGTTTGATGTACTCCTTTAGGTCTCCCGGCAGGACTGACTCTGGGACCCCCCTAAACTTCACATTATTTCTCCTGGAGCGGTCCTCTATGTCAGCTAATTTCATCTGAAGGAGTTTGATGGTGTCTGTAGATTCTTTGTGGGCATCCACTAAGTCGTTATGGGCTTCCGCATAGTCGGACATTTTGTCTTCCACATGGCTGATCCTGTCCCCTAAATCCTCTACTTCTGCTTTTAGTTTGGACACTATGGATACCATGTCAGTGTGTAGGGTGTTGCGGAGCGCCACTAACATGCTCTTAAGGGTGGTATCTAGGATGGGCTGCCCTGTTGTAGGGAATTGTGAAATGGGGTCTGGGTCCTCCGCTGTGGCGTCCATCTCCCCCTCCTCCTCTGACAAGGCCTGCAGCATAGGGTTGAGCCTGGGCCTGGATTTCTGTGGGCTATGTGTAGGGGAATTGTTGGCATAGTTCTTACTTGTTTTGCGCTGGTTCGAGCTTCCCGCTGCACCTTCGTTCTCTCGTTCTGGGTGCGGTGTGTAGTTCTCCCTGTTCCTCGTGTCTCCGCCATTTTGGCTTTGTCCAGTCCGTGCTGCGGTGAAGATCTCCGCTAGTTTGCGGGGCATTTCCTGGGGCTTCCGTTTGCTCATCTTGCTCCTCTGGGGTGCCCGTCGCCTTTACCTACACTTTAGTGTGGGTTAGGGTGGTCCTCCTTGCTTCGTGCCGCTTGTAGAGGTCGAGCCGAACGGAGCTAGCTTACTCTGCGGCCATCCACCTCGCACGCCGGCCACGTCCCCCCACACTTAGGGGTATTTTTTTTAAATGCACAGCTATTCATCTGGTATAACTAGCATGTACATTAATTCTGTGCTAATAGGTCAAAATTGAATGTCCTTGGGCTATTTCCTCCTCAAGTCGTACGTATCTCATTTATGAAAAATAAGTGGCTTGAAAAATATTGCATTATGTTCCTTTTATTATGTTCCCTTTGGCCATACAATGGCCAAAATGTGGTATTTTTTGGAACCTCTCATTTTTCATGAATGAAAAACATTCTACGTGCAGAGAAAATTGTCTGTACACAAGTTTGCCTTTTTGCACAGAAAGAATGTACATGTGAGTTTTACAAGAAAAATAGCTATGTAATAATGTAATTTTTTTTTATACAATTATACCCCTTAGGGTTGTTGTTAGAGTTGATATTTACACTGAAATAATTGTATTTATATAACTTTTTCATTTTTAATTGTTTACTTAAAAGTTTAGGTTAGCTGGTTCCAGGTTCTTTTGGGAACATTGTCAACTGCATTTTTGCAGGTAGAGTGTGACAACATGAGTGTTTAGGAACGTGAAATTAAAATAAGAAAAAGTTATGTATTAGATTATAATTTAAATCTACAAATCTATGATTTCATAGGAATATTTCAGTTGGCATAGCATAGTTGTCAGATTTAATTTGTTTATAACAACAAATATATCATATTTAAAAGATCATAACAGTTAGCCAATTCATTTTGGAGACTAAGGATTTTTTAGTGTCCCTTTAAGTGAGTTTGAGTATGCATGGTCCTGAGCCAGGTATGTACAGTACATCACAATAGGTGTCTGAAAAGGCATCTTTGTTGCTTCCCTGGGAATTCCGTACCCATCAAGAGATCTTATGGCTTTACCAAATTAGACTCAAAGACTACTATGCCTGGACCTCACACATTATGTTTTAAAGGTAAAATGGATATAGGACCTGTTTGTGATGCAACTGCATTAAATTCATATAGCATTTAGTTTCTACTGAAATTAAAAATCAATGACACGTAAAAATGTAATATCTATTCCATGATAATGTGAGATTAAAGATCTAGAGTAACACAGTGGATGTTACCAGATTAAAAGATACATTCTAATTAGTTTTGCACTTTTATTCAAATACAAATAATCTGCTTACTTATTAAAGAAATAATATGTCTAGTGTTGAATATCCGAACATGAGCAGCTAATAGAACATTTAAAAAAATATAAATAATTGATTTAATGGTTTTGTGCAATCCATTTAATTACAGGTAAAAAAATACAGACAAGAAGTGTAATGATTATGTTTTATTTGTAACACATAGCGCCCTGGTTTCTATTGTGCAGTATTTTCAGGTAAAAAAGGATATTGCAGCAGTAGGCATTAGCATTAGCTATCAAGCTACAGTATACTGTGCTGCCAGAATTCCTGCTGTTTCCACTTATCTTATTCTTCAGCAAGTGTCATCCTGCAGTTTCCATTACAGTATGCAATCAGTTCATCTCTCCATCAGGCAGCTGATTTCCTTTTTCTGTGTTTCTGTTCTAAGGACATTTCAACTGGCTCATATTATGTATTCCCATGTGATTTATTTTTTTCAAATAATTGCTACAAGTGCCAGTTAGGTATCACCCATGATGAAAGGTAGCCAGACAGACAGATGCCACAGATAGACAGACAGGTAGACAAATGGCCAATAATTACTCCTATTTGCAATGTTCAGTTTAGCAAGTAGTTGCAATCAGTCCTTTAACCCATAGGATGGTGCAATTGTGTGTAATGTAAGGACTGCTTGATCATAGCAAAGTTTTATTATCCAGCAGGCTACAGTCATGTAATCATGGATGATATTGATAGCCTATGTACCTCATTTCTGTTCACTGACAGGATAAAGCTATCCTCTTCTAATAACTAGAGATACAAAAAAACTTAACAAGCACAGTAACAATGAGTAGAAATCTCAAATGTAACCTAAGAAGGTCCAGTAATCCATAACAACCAATCACATATCACTGCTAATTTGTAAGTAGACGTTACAGCACTCTGCCAACTACCGATTGCTTAAATTAGTCCTGATATAGGATAATTTAAAAAATGTAACTCAGTTTGCATTAAATAGTGAATCCAAATGTGTACATTCAAAATCGTTATAAAAATAAGGATATATGGGCTAGAAAGGGAGGAAGCCAGCTGTACAACCTAATTGCACAGATGAAAATTATAGCTACTTAACAGGTAGACTTGATGCTCAGTTACCTGAAATGCTAAATTCCCATGTTTGATTTCACCATCATGCTAAAAGTTGCACTTTACTTTAAACCATAGTAATTGAACACTACATGTAATGATACAAATTAAAACAAACAGATTTAAATACAAAAAAATATAGTGAAAAGTAAAATGCCTGGTTCCTAATGTTTTTAAAAAGAATTAAGTACTGGAAAGCCAGTGAATTCCCTATTGTGTACTATTGTGTCTGAGTAGATCAGCTGAACTTATTGATAGAAGTTTAGAAAAGTTAAGAAAGTTTTTATATAGATGTAGTTTTACATTTGAGAACATACTATGGTTTAGGCTTGCACTGATCCTACTTAATAATTGATGTGGGAAGCACTATAATATGAAAAGTAAGGCACAGAGAAAGAACATGGTGCACTAGATGTGTGAGGACTATTCAATGAAAGAGCAAGAGTTTTGTTAGCAAAAACTTTGACCAAGCTATTTTCAACTTGAGAGTCTGTCGTACCCATACATAGGTATATTGAAGAAGACAGGAGAAGGCAGGCACATTATTTTACAGCCACCTTCTCCACAATTCCATGATGGATTTCTGCTACTGTTATTACTGTATAGAAATGTTTGCAAAGGTTGTGAGTGGAAAGGGAAAGTGGTTGAAAAGTATTGTTTCTAGCATTGCGTCTGGTTTTATTGTGATGTGCATATGCCTATCAAATGCAAAAAAAAAAAAAATAATCACAAGAACCTGCAACCTGGATGTTGAGAGAAAAACACTTAGGGTACATTTAGATTGTTGAGTGTGCTTAGATATTTGTTTATTTGTAGCATTTTGTCATATGTCAATTTAAGTTTCCTTTGTGCGTTGACATGTGTTTTCAATGAGTTTTTGAATTTAGAATTTGGATTAGATATGGTTAACAGCCACTGACCAAGGCTTGTTAAAACAAGTTGCAACACATCAAAATTTATGTTATATGCTTTTTGAAGCATTGCCATTGACTTATATGGGTGTATAAATGCAGTAAAACGTTTTTTTAGTATGTGGAAGTTGGACACACATTTTAGTGGATTGCAATAAGTGTTAATATTGCTCATAACATTATGAGTCACCTGCATTGTTCATATGAAATTGGGAGACTTGGTATATAGCTCAGTATATAAGTTGTGAATATATCATCTTTGCAGCCAATAAGACTCTATTGGTGTATACAGGAACATTGCCATACAGTTGATATGGCAATTGAGTTGAGTTTAGTATCTTCAGAAGCCCCAGGTTAATTACAATAGTAGTGGGTGTAGCACCCTGTACGATTACATAACTTTAATGTGAGCATAAGATGTTTGTATGTAATATCCACTTTTTAAAGCTGCATTCCTAACTTCCCTTACATGTTGCTCTCACACTTATCACCTGAATAGGAGGCAAAGGAAAATCTTAAATTTGAGGATACTCACAGTAGTGAAAACATGACAGAGTTTCTAACCCTGAACCCCCTCCACTCTTTAAGTAAGATTGATTGCCATCTGCAAATTTGGGAAAACGTCAAAAACAGAAATAAAAACATTTCAGAGGTTCCACCCCTTTACCCCTCTATGCAAAATGAATACAAGTTGGGCTTTAAGCTATCCATAAACCACAGACATGTTTCCAGTAGGGTCAGGGTGACAATCTCATATCTTTTTGTCCTCACTGGACACAAGTGGCCACTGTCATGAACAATTCACCAAGCCTATTATGACAACTTCTTAATCACTACTGTTTCCCTTGGGTTAAGAGCCATTGGCATTGTCTGCCTGGACCATGCTCTGTCTTCCCCTTTTCATTTCCATTAAGAAAGAAAGAGACTTTATCCCCTGACAATAATTGGATTTTGCCAAATATTCTACCATCCTATAATGTCTTCTGGCATGCTCAATCATCATATTACAGCAGTGGTAGGCAAAGACTATAACACTATTCCTATTGCTTGCCCCTTATCGTTTTTCTATAACTCAGCAAATGAGCAGTGGCACTCTCGCTGTTTCTAGATCTTTCACCATTCATTAACTGACAACAACCTTTACCATTGCTTATTATTTACAGTGCTAAATCTCATTAGGTTTTCATATCCCTTTCCTTTGTGGTTCAGTGGGATTTGGTCATTTCAACAAAGATATAGATTTCCCAACACAAACATCTTCTGTAGTAATTTATAACTTCAAAAAATGTAAAGGTAGAACACCTATACTATTATCCTTCTGGCTGTTTTTTTTTTATTACCAAAATATTTCCTGCCAATTAAATCCTTGTATGTGCAGCATTTAGGAACTACAAAGTAAAAAATGTTCCTTTATTCACTCACATTTGGAGCCTGTGCTCAATTTGACTATGGACATTCTCTTTTGGGGGGAGGACTGCAAAGTTGTCTTTTCAACTGCATATTATGCATTAACCATTACATCTGAGGCAACAAATATTTGCCTAGCAGATAACTTATGGAATTCTTCATTATTTTTTTTAGCAAACACTTTGTCTCAATGCACCCATTACTGCTACTCTAGCAATATTTGCATGGAAATGCAAATCACATTGCAGAGGTCCCTGGCAAAGACTGAGTAGTCCATGTACTTTGTACATCAGGAAGTCCAACACGCTACTGGTGATGTAGAGCAATCTGTGAAAACCTAACTTTGTAAAAACAGTAATGAGCAGGAGGGGATACGTGTTACTGAAATTCCCCTACCCTAAGAACCCAATAGTTAGAAAAAGTAAGTGAAAAATAAATTCTTCTATCTTTACAAAAATCTACCAATGCAAATGTTCCATATAAATGAAGTTTATTGATATACTAAATAAAAAGAAGCTATTCACTTAGAAAAGTGAACATCCCTTACCTTAAAGCTGGGTTTTTTTCAACTCAAATATGTAGTCATGTGCAAAGGAGGTTATTTGTTCCATACAACAAACAAACACTATTCTTTCAGACCTAAAACAAAGATGTTCACCACCAAACTAAAAAAAAAAAAAACAAGACACTGCACAATCACTATGCCTGTTATTTTGCCCTCCTCTCCTGGTGTGTTGGTAACGCCACCAACAAAAATAGATGCAATTGGTTTGCTTTGTTTACATGATTGAAATCAAAAGTGAACCTGTGCTCACGTTATATATATTAACCACTAGCTGACTGCCCTCAGTACTGTGGGCAGTCGGCGTGGGCAGGCAGGATCACATACACATACATGATACAGCCTGTTCCAGGTTAAGGGCATGTAGTGTGCCGCTCCCTCGACCGCTGTATCCACCAGACACAGCAGTTTTTGGATCCCAGTACCTGGTCACTGAAAGTCATTATGTGATCACATGATCACAATGTCAATAAAGCTTTAATGAATGCATTTCTTTCATAACAGCTGTGTTACTTATAGCGTGATGCTATGATTGGCCCACAGCAATCACATGATACCTGGGCCAATCCCAGAACCTTGTACCATGTGTAAAGAGGCGACCCTGTGTCACACTATGTTTTGGCAACCCATACCTGATTTTGGCCGGGATGCTAATTGCACACCTGTGCACTGCCTTCATAGTCCTGACAGGAAGAGAGCTCAGGGCTCACACTTGGAGACAGCTCTGCCCAAGAGACAGGAAATCTGGTGTAGGACGGGAGATTTCTGGTGTTAGACGGCTCCACGAGAAAGACAGGTGGTCTACAGAAGTCCAAGGTTGCAGGTGTCAGTCTGTTGGTACATTTTCTGCAAGGAGGCAGATGGGGCCCTTGATCACGCAGCACAAAACTGACCCAACCAATAGCCAGGAGGGCTAGTTATCGTTTAATAGCCAGGAGGAATACTTATCATTTGGGAAGCCAGGAGGTTGAATTGTGTATGCACCACAGTAGTGGAACCTCCTGCGAGGGAAGATTTCTGTTTGTGTGACTTTTTATGTTCGTTTAAGAAAAGTGGGCTGCCATGCCCTTAAAAACGCAGTCTGGAGTGACACGTTTCCTGAAACTCGCATACACCAGTTGAGTCTAATCACCCCAACTGTTCACACATGTGATTATCTGTAGCCAATCACAGATCACTAGCAATCACATATGTTATGAATGTAACCCATTCATGACAGTTCAAAACATTGCTGTTACAGTGATCATCGGTGTAACAGCAGGCAAAATGAAAAAAAAAAAACCCTGATTGCCCCCCAGAGTAGTACAGTGCTACTATAGTGATAATACATTACGCTGATGAAAGTATGTAAAAAAAATAAAATTAAAAAAAAAGGTTAAAAAAGAAAATATAATTTTAAGAAAAGTTTAAAAATTATCATTATTAAAATTATTTTTTCTAACAGTATCCCTTATCATTGCCCCACCTATCATATGATGACACGCTAACAGTATGTAAAAAAAAAAAAAGTGAAAAAAAATGATATAATTTCTTCACTTTCCATAAAATTTGACAAAAAACTGCAACTTCAAAAAACTTGCCATGCCTCTTACTAAATACCTCAGACTGACTACTTTTCAAAAGGGAGTCATTTGGGGGTAAATTTGTACTGTCCTGGCATTTGAAGGGCCTCAAGAAATGAGACAGGCTGTCATTACATCAATTTTTTAAATATATATATACTATAGTTTGTAGACATTATAACTTTCACACAAACCAATAAATATATACCTATTTGGATTTTTTTTTTTACCAAAGACATGTAGCAAAATACATTTTGGCCTAAGTGTACGAAGAAGTTTGATTTTACTTCATATGTTATATAACAGAAAGCAAAAACTATCTTTTTTTTTCAAAATTTTAAGTTAAGTAAATGTTTTTATTTATATAGCAAAAAATAAAAGATCCAGTGGTGATATACCACCAAAAGAAATCTCTATTTGTGTGAAAAAAGGTATACATTTCATTTGTGTACAGTGGTGCATAACAATGCAACTGACAGTTAAAGTAGCACAGTGCTGGATAGCAAAAAAATGGCCTGGTCATGAAGGGGGTAAAGCTTTCCGGATGTTAAGTGGTTAAAGTATTTAGACATTCTGAACAATCAGTAAGCACACTTTAATACAAGACCTCATTCACCTCTGTAGCTGTAGGCATTGAGAAAAATACATATTTCCAAGTTCACAACAGAAGCACTGAAATGTCATCTTTCCTTTCTATGGAGAGCAGAATCTTGTCAGCCTGAAGGCATCAGAAATGAACAAAATCAGGTGTTTTTATGCTGTTAGAAACTAGCTGGAACAAACATTACACTATTGCTGTGATCTTTGTGAATTTTGAACATTAATTACTTTACAGTACATACAGTTTGAGAGATCAGTGGCTTGTTTTAAGCTCTTTTACTGCTTTATAAGAATATGTAAACATTTTAATGTCCATAGTCTGAACACAGGTGTACATTAACCACTTCAGCCCCGGAAGGTTTTGCAGCTTTAGGACCAGAGCACTTTTTGCGATTCGGCACTGCGTCGCTTTAACGGACAATTGCGCGGTTGTGCGACGTTGTACCCAAACAAAATTTGCGTCCTTTTTTTCCCACAAATAGAGCTTTCTTTTGGGGGTATTTGATCGCCTCTGCGTCATTTCTGATCGCCGCTATAAACAAAAGAAGAGTGACCATTTTGCAAAAAAACCCAAATTTCTGATTACTGTATAAATGTCATTGGCAGTGAAGGGGTTAACCTGGGGGGGGAGAGCTAGGGGTTAACTGTGTTCCCTGGGTGTGTTCTTACTGTGGGGGGTTTGGGCTAACATGGGCATGAGAGATCTAACTGATCCCAGTGACAGGGATCAGTAGATCACCCATGCCCCACTGACAGGGCGGGAAACCGCCGTGTTTACATCGGCGGTTCCCCTTCTTTTCCCTGACCGCTCATCGCGGCTCGCCGGCGGACATCGGGTCCGCCCGAGCCGTGGGCACACTCCTCAGGAGTGCGGCGGGTGCGCGCGCGCGCCCCCTGGTGGCCAAAATGTGAATCACCGTTTATTTATGGCGATTCGCGCCCAGCTCCCCGACTGCCGCCGTGAAAAGACGCCGCGCGGTCGGGAAGCAGTTAACAGAAAAATGTTGATGTTTTCCTTTACTGTTGATACACCATGTGAAAATATGATTTAGTGAAATACATTCTTCTGTTTCTATTTAAATTGAATTAGGCCTCATACACACGGAAGTTTCTAAAAAAATAAACAAAACGTCGGGCCCGACGTCAAGGAAAAAAAGTCGTAGTTTTTCGGAGTTATGCATCGGCGTTTTTGAGCGTTAGTGAGCGTCGGCGTCAATAGGCGTTTTTTAAAAAAAATCATCCCTCTGCTATTTTTCAACCTAGAAACGTCGGCGTCAAAAAACGCCAGAAAACGCCGGTATAATAATAGGTGGCGTTTGTTGGCGTTTGTTGGCATATTGTGGCGTCTGCGTCAAAAAATGCCAAAACGTTACAGCCTCAGAACGCAATGGCTGTGGGTTCTAGTTTCAGCTCACTAACGCCGACATCATCTAGGCTGCGAGTGATTGCGAGTTTTTGCGGCTACGTATTGAGGCTTTTTGATGCTGAAAAAAAGGAACTGCAGCCCGGGCTGCAAAACAAATA
>BLSH010025165.1:955891-970586 GCA_018402905.1 Glandirana rugosa | reverse complement strand
CCACCATTATAGTCTCTACCCCCCGACCATTTTAATCTCTCTTATATTACCACCCCATCTCTAATTTTACCAGCCCCCCATCTCTGATATTACCACCCCATCTCTAATATTACCAGCCCCCATCCCTAATATTACAACCCCCATTTCTAATATTACCACCACAATCTCTGATATTACCACCCCCCAGGGGAAATTTCTTAGAGCTCCAAAATCTACTCCAGCAGTGCCTGAATATATCTCCCCATTAAAGGCACTTAAGACTTCTGCTCTCACAAACTGGGGGGAAATGCAAACAGAACAGCGCTCTGTATGCCTGGGAACATGCCTCTCAGATCACATATGTGGAACACTAGCCATCAATGGGAATCAAACCTGCAAATTACAAATTCCTCCATTTCAAGCTTGTATGCAAGTTCATTGCCCTAAAAAGTGTATGGGGACCTGAATCCTGCCCTAGTGGACATGTATCAATAGACAAAAAGTTTTTAAATCTATTGTTTTTTCAGGAGCAGTGGTTTTAATAAGTGAAAAAAAATGAAATATTCCTATGTTTAAAACAGGGCTACCGCAAAATGAAATTTGTAAAGGAAAAATTGTCATGTAAAATCGCTCGCGGCTGTAATGTATTGCAGATTCCCAGCAATATAGATAAAAATCACTGAAAAAGTTTTGCGTTCGGGGTCCCCCAGTCCATACCAAGCCCTTCGGGTCTGGTGTGAATTTTAAGGGTAACCCCAGACAAAATGTAAAAAAAAATGCGTAGAGGTCCCCCCAAAGTCCGTACCAGGCCCTTCAGGTCTGGTATGGATTTTAAGGGGAACCCCGCACCAAAGAAAAATGGTGTGGTGGTCCCCCCAAAATCCAAACCAGACCCTTATTTGAGCACACAGCCCTGGCATGGCAGGAGGGGGTGGGGACAAGGGAGCGCCCTCACGAACTGTACCAGGCCACATGCCCTCAACATTTTGATGGGGAGAAGGGCCTCATCCCCACAACCCTGGTCGGTGGTTGTGGGGGTCTGTAGGTAGGGGGCTTATCAGAATCTGGAAGCACCCTTTTATAAGTGGGGCCCCCAGAGCCCGACCACCCATGTAAATGCTCACATCCCCCTCATGTTGAGGGCATGTGGCCTGGTATGGTCCAGGAGGGGCCTGTCAACCATCCTGACCTCCAGGCTGTATGCTCAGATAAGGGTCTGGTATTGATGTTGGGGGGATCCCTGCTGTTTTTTAAAAAATTTGGCGTGGGCTTCCCCTTAAAATCCATCCCTGAGCCAACAGGCTTGGTATGGATTGGGGGGGGGGGGCATGCCTTTTTTTTATTATTTTGTATTTCAGGATCTGGCTATGCATTATAGTTGAAAAGTTCAAATTACATTTTTGATCAATGTGGGGGAGGATGTGGTAGCTATATTTGGTGTAGGTGGGGTTTGTTTCTTTGGAGTCACCACACATTTGCTTTCAGCCCATGTGCACGCATCACTTCATGTTTACAGCCACATTACACTTCCGGCATTTGTTCTGCTGATGGATATCTGTAAGGATTATGCAAATATAAATGTGAGGATGACTCATCAGTGCGGAACCCTGCAAATCCACTGCGGATTCCCACATCGCACCTGACTCGCATGGAGGTTCACACTGCTGTATGTGAACTGAGGGGTTGAGTGTCAATGCAAAGTTAATGACACCCCCATTTCAGCTCGCAAATCGCAATGCGAGTTGACAGTTCGGACATGAATCGTATCACATAAGTGTGAACACCCATGTGATCCGATTTTGGTGCACACGCAAAAAAAAAGGGACCTATGCGAGTTTAGCCCGACTGATGCAATATCAGCCATACTATCTGTCTGGCTGAAATCGCATCACGCTGAAATTGTACATTGGACATCGCACGTGATTTGCACTGTAGAGCAGAGCACGCCAGTGTGAACCAAGGCTGGCTCCCACTGCAGAGTTGTCCGAGATCGCATGTGATTTGCATATGCAATCTCTGTGCAATGTGATTTCAGCCATACAGATAGTATGGCTAAAATCACATCACAGTCAGACCAAACTCGCACGTGACATCGCACGTGATTTGCACTGTAGAGCAGAGCACGCCAGTGTGAACCAAGGCTGGCTCCCACTGCAGAGTTGTCCGAGATCGCATGTGATTTGCATATGCAATCTCTGTGCAATGTGATTTCAGCCATACAGATAGTATGGCTAAAATCACATCACAGTCAGACCAAACTCGCACGTGACATCGCACGTGATTTGCACTGTAGAGCAGAGCACGCCAGTGTGAACCAAGGCTGGCTCCCACTGCAGAGTTGTCCGAGATCGCATGTGATTTGCATATGCAATCTCTGTGCAATGTGATTTCAGCCATACAGATAGTATGGCTAAAATCACATCACAGTCAGACCAAACTCGCACAGGACCCTTTTTTGGTTCCGCATCAGAATTAGATGGCATGGGTGTTCACACCCATATGATCCGATTCCTGACGAAGTTTGCAGTGCAATCCGCAAACTGATTTGAGGGTGTCATTAACTTGCTATTGACACTGCCAGCAGTTTGCATATGGCAGTCTGAACTGCCTTCGAGTCAGGTGCGATGCTGGAACCCTGTGAATCCACTGCAGGTTCCCGCATCGTACCTGTCCCACAGACAGTTCACACTGCGATATGCAAAGTGCTGGGAGTGTCAATAGAAAGCTAATAAGAATAAAGAAAATTGGGATGGCGCTGCTGAAAGTGAGTAAATAATAAATAATATGAACAACTTAAAAATCAGACCGACCTTCACAACCGTCTCAATCCTCCTGGTGGGTTCCTATTGAATCCTCATGAGGAGAGAGTGATAGAAAACGTCCATAGCCTACTTCCGGGTGGAAGCTGAACTGTTTTGGCTTGCATGTCTGACTTCTCATACAGCGAAGTAAGTGGATGTGTGTGCACGATTACTCTACTGAATGAGTTTACACTATGGAAGTTTTCTATCACTCTCTCCGCATGAGGATTTGATAGGAACCCACCAGGAGGATAGAGAAGGCTGTGAAGGTCGGTCTGGCAGGTAACCCTCCATATGAATATAGGAAGAGCGGTGAGTACACCTATCAAGTGTGACTGTCACGTGAACGCCACTGTGTGGTTCCTTTGCGGTACTACAGCTTGGAAGAGCTCCATCTAGTTATAAAAGGAATAGTATTCTATGGAAATTGATTTTATGGATTTGCACACTCTTATGCATGGTTGCACTTTGTTGTTAGTATTTAAGTAGTATATTAACCCAGGTTTCATATGCTAGCACTGGACTGTTCACAATTTGCTACACTTTTTGTATTTTTACACATGAATGGATTTTTATGGGTTATATTATAAGTTAGTAGCATTTACAGTATGAATGTTGCACTGATTGGTATTTATTAGTACTTTGCACTTTTTCACAGTTTTTAAGCTGATTTTTCAGTTGTTCATATTATTTATTATTTACGCACTTTCAGCAGCACCATCCCACTTTTCTTTATCCTTATTTTCTGACTTCTGCTTCCCAATTGTTTTTGGTGTGGGCAGCAGCTATTCATTACATTACCTATATTAACACAGCAAATTCATTACACGGTATACTTACTCAACCTTTTTTGCAATAGAAAGCTAATGACACCCCCAAATCAGTTTGCAGATCACACTGTGAACTGGAAATTCAGACAGGAATCTGATCGCCACTTCCCCAAAACGAATTAAAAAGTAAAAAGTTACAAAAGAGAACAACAACTAAAGCAAAATCAATTCCCTTTTATTTTGCTAGCAGAAACACATGAACATATTTACTGGCATTAAAGTATTCTACAGTATTAATGGTGCTACATTTAGCAAAACAGTTAACAAGTGGGTTCTAAGGGCCCTGCTCATAGGAGCTTACAATCTAAAATTGGACTAAACCATACAGTGGACACAGCTTTACAGGGTGGGCCATTTATATGGATACACCTAAATAAAATGGGAATGGTTAGTGATATTAACTTCCTGTTTCTTGCACATTAGTATATGTGAGGGGGAAACTTTTCAAGATGGGTGGTGACCATGGTGGCCATTTTGAAGTCGGTCATTTTGAATCCAACTTTTGTTTTTTCAATAGGAAGAGGGTCATGTGACACATCAAACTTATTGGGAATTTCACAAGAAAAACAATGGTGTGCTTGTTTTTAATGTAACTTTATTCTTTCAGGAGTTATTTACAAGTTTCTGACCACTTATAAATTGTGTTCAATGTGCTGCCCATTGTGTTGGATTGTCAATCCAACCCTCTTCTCCCACTCTTCACACACTGATAGCAACACCGCAGGAGAAATGCTAGCACAGGTTTCCAGTATCCGTAGTTTCAGGTGCTGCACATCTCGTATCTTCACAGTATAGACAATTGCCTTCAGATGACCCCAAAGATAAAAGTCTAAGGGGGTCAGATCGGGAGACCTTGGGGGCCATTCAACTGGCCCATGACGACCAATCCACTTTTCAGGAAACTGTTCATCTAGGAATGCTCGGACCTGACACCCATAATGTGGTGGTGCACCATATAAATGGCCCACCCTGTACTTTCACAGTGTATAACAGCTCACACATTTCATAGTACAACTACTCAACAACGCCCACATCACATTTTTAGCTGCAAAATTATAGAAATATACTTAACAGTCATACTAACAAAGCATTACAACATAATATTAATAAATGCACATATTCAAACAATAACACCCCCCACATTCTACACACATACATTGGGGAGTATTTTCTCCTAGAAGAATGAATTGTATCTGTTGTGTTGAGGTGCGGGCCAGGCAAATTCCTCCATGTTCTATCTGTATCATATCTGCGACTCAAAAGGTAAAACAGCTGCCTAACATAACATAACTTAGTTCCCAGGTTTGAATCCCAAACACACCACTTCATGTAGAGACGTTGTTTGTTCTCAGTATATTGGTAAACATAACTTGTGGCTCAGGGCCTCACGTAAATGTATTATTTATGTGTAAGAGGGTTCCACCACCATTGAAAATCTCGCAAGATAGCCAAAAGTATTGGGGTGCCAGCCTTTACACGCACATGAACTTCAATGGCAGCACGGTCTTAGGCCATAGGGTTCAAATTTGATTTTGCCCTCCCTTTGCAGCTATAACAGCTTCAACTCTTTGGGGAAGGCTGTCCATAAGGTTTAGGAGTGTGTCTATGGGAATGTTTGGCCATTCTTCCAGAAGTGCAATTGTGAGTTAAGGCACTGATGTTGGATGAGAAGGTCTGGATCAGTCCCTGCTCTAATTCAGGCAAAAGGTGTTCTATCTGGTTGAGGTCAGGAAAGTCAAGTTCCTCCACCCCAACCTCCCTCATCCATGTCTTTATGGACTTTGCTTTGTGCACTGGTGCGCAGTCATGTTGGAACAGGAAGGGGCCATCCCCAAACTGCTGCCCACAAAGTTGGGAGCATTAAATTGCCCAAAATGTCTTGCTGATACCTTAAGAGATCCCTTCACTGGAACTAAGGGGCCAAGCCCAACCCCTGAAAAACAACCGCACAACATAATCCCCCTTCACCAAATGATTTGGACCATTGCACAAAGAAAGGTCCATAAAGACATGGATGAGGGAGGTTGGGGTGGAGGAACTTGCCTGGCCTGCACAGAGTCCTGACCTCACCCAGATAGAACACCTTTGGGATGAATTAGAGCAGAGACTGGAAGCCAGGCTTTCTCATCCAACATCATTGCTTAACCTCACAAATGCACTTCTGGAAGAATGGCCAAACATTCCCATAGACACACTCCTAAACCTTATGGACAGCCTTCCCAGAAGAGTTGAAGCTGTTATAGCTACAAAGGGTGGGCCAATCCAATATTGAACCCTAGGGACTAAGACTGGGCTGCCATTAAAGTTCATGTGCATGTAAAGGCAGGTGTCCCAATATTTTTGGCTATCTGGCAAGATTTGCAATGGTGGTGGAACCCTCTTACACATAAATACTACCTTTAGACATAATGTATGTAAGGCTCTGAGCCACGAGTTATGTTTACCAATATAGAGAGAACAAACAGCATCTCTACATGAAGTGGCATGCTTGGGATTCAAACCCGGGAAGTAAGTTCTGTTAGGGAGACGTGTTACCTTGTGAGCCACAGAGCTGATATGGAGACATCCTTCCTACACATATATACTGCATTTCTTTGGACATTTAGGTGATGGAATTACATTAATCAGGAATTATTATTTTTTTATTTATTCTGTGATATTTGGTTCTTGGGGCTGTCAGTGTAGAATAGTGATGTTATTATATGCTTTTTGCAAATTACATTTTTATTTCTGATGTTGGTACACATAACACATTTTTTAGCTCAAATTAGGATCATTTATAAATAATAAAAAATATAAAATTGTGACTCATTTTACATTTGCAGAAGCAATGGTATTGTTGGTGGTTTGAAAGACACCTGTGTGAGTTTGGGTAAATATTTTTGTGAGATGGACTTCAGCAAGTGAAAGTTACAGAGGAAAAAAATATTTTACCATAACATGAAAACAGTACACATTCTTGCATTCTTAAAAACAAAATAGATAATGAAGTTGCAACATTGTTGCCAGGACAATTTCTTTGAGAGAAAGATACGTTTCATCTCAACATGAAAATTGTTTCTTTGGGGAAATAACAATTGCACCATCAGAATGATTGGCTGAAACTTACATTGGGCTACATAACTCTCATCCTCACTCAAAAAAAGCTGTGTAAAACAGCTCTCATTTTGGTATTTACTATTCACTCATGGAATTACTCCATGAGAGATAAAAACGGAGTTATTGTAGGGCTAATTCACTATATCGCGAATATGCGATCGCGCAACGCCTAAAAATAACACCCATTCAAGGCATTTAGCATTTCAACTGGGCGATAATGCGGACACAATCACGTTATTGCCGCAAATATGCCTTCTTAATCAGCATATGTGGGAATAGCTGATGTCAATTGGGCTTGAACCTGCAGAATCCATTGAAGGCTTGTATGAACATGATTTGCTTGAAAAAGGGCATGGGAACTACAGCAGCAAAATGAAAACCATTGGCAAATATGAACACCGGTAGGATCTGAACCTGTAAGCTTTGAAGGTATCAGAAAGAACCACTACACTATAGACTTGAACACAACCAGCCATAGAAAATACATTTACTAATCTTGGATTCTGTTAATTCTCTACAAACTAACTGCCGGCACGTTAACTAGTGTGTGATTTTTCCAATTCCACACAATAATATTATTGAATATGTACATACAGTACCATTGCTTAAGTTAATAGTATGGAAGCATTCAAACTGATGGGAATTGGCGAATATATGCCTTCGCATATTTTCAGAATATAATGCCAAGTATAATGCAAGGTGTAGTGATGACACCAGTAGGATCCGAAACTGTAGCTATAAGCTTTGAAGGTATCAGAAGGAACCACTACACTATAGACTTGAGCACAACCAGCCATAGAAAATACATTTACTAATCTTGGATTCTGTTAATTCTCTACAAACTAACTGCCATCACGTTAACTTGTGTGTGATTATACCAATTCCACATCATAATATTATTGAATATGTACATACCATTGCATTCATTTAAAAAATTCATAGTATGGAAGCAATCAAATTGATGTGCATTGGCTAATTGGTGAATATGCGTTCGCATATTTTCAGCATCTAATGCTGAGTACAATGCAAGCTTTCAGAAGGTCATACCATCCATACCATTGAACTACTCTGCGAGTTAGATAGCCTTCTTTAAATGCATAATGTAGGCTTGCTGATACCATACAAATCATGGTACCAGTCAGAATTGTTTGACATTCATGTCAGCTGTGATTACTAGTGATCTGTGATTAGCTGAAGCTATTCACATGGTACAGGTTGTTGAGATAAGCCCAAGTACCATGTGATAGCTGGGGCTCAATCCCAGCTCACCAATCTAGCTAACGAAGCTGATATTAAAGTGGTGCCTCAGCCCCCCACCACAGAAAATGTACAAGTCAGCAGCTACACATCCTGCAACTGCTGACTTTAATTATTAGGACACTGTCCTAAAAGCTAGTGATGTTGGCACCCCAGCAATGTTTCCATTGGCTCTCAGGTGCTGTCGCCTCCTTTGCCAATTCCCTACTGTGCGTGCACAAAGGGCATTGCGCTTTCTGAATGGCCTGGCAGGGAAGGAGGAGGGGTGACAAATTTCTGCCATACCTCACTGCAGTGAGGTCTGTCAGAAGTGGGGACAGTAAATGTCCAAAACAGGTACCCACCCCCCCGAAAAGGTGCCAAACGTGGCATCAGAAGGATGGGAGGGATAAGCAGAGCTTCCACTTTTGGGTGGATATCCAAGGCCCCTTTCACACTTATGCATCTTGTCCTGCGACTTGGGACTGCAAAGTCACCTGTCAAGTTGGACCCGGCTATTTCTTTTTTTTCATATTGAATGTTTTATTGTTTTTTCAAATAGCATACATGGTGTAGATGGCAGCAAACAATGCTTACCGTATGTTTCGATAATTGTATAATACAATTAGTCATCTTGGCTAACTTAATGCTTAAGATCAATAGAACAATCAATGAAAACTCAGTTTTAGCATTGTAAAGCCTTCATTGGAAAAATAGAGAGGGGTGGGGGGAAGGGAGGGAGGGAGGGGGAGAGGGACGAGGAGGGTAGAGGTGTGGGGGAGGAAAAGGGGAGAGAATCACCAGATATAGAACCAGTACACGATTTACAGTGTTGAAGCATAGTTAGAGTACCACAATTTCCATGGTTCCCAAGCTTGAAGAAATTTGCCTGGGGGTGCCATTTCTGATGCCATGATGTATTCATATGTATAATGTTTTCGTACGGTGAAGCTGACTTCACTTATGGTTGGTATTTCTTTTGATTTCCGTTTCCGGGCTATGAGAAACCTGGAGGTCAACAGTATGTGTGTGATTACTTTTCTTAGGTGTAGAGGGAACATGTCAATGTCAATGTTCAGGATAGCCAGTTGTGGAGTCAGGATAATATTAAGTTGTGTTATGTCTTGGATCAGTGACGTGACTTTGACCCATAGGGGGTGGATCTTTGGACACGTCCAAAATATATGGGGGAATGATCCCTCTACCCCACATTCTCTCCAGCAATCAGGTGATTGTTGTGGATAGAAAGCAGATAAGCGTTGGGGAGTTAGGTACCATGTCATTGTTAGTTTCTGAGTTATTTCCCATAATGCTGTGCAAGCTGTAGTTTTATATATTGTGCTGAAGGCCAGTTGCCATTGTTCATTGGTGAATTATGTATGCAAGTCATCTTCCCACTGCTTGTGTTGTTTAGATTTATGGAATATTTTTTTTTCTCTTGAAGGATCATGTATATGCATGAGATTCCCTTGTGTTTAGAATTGTTGGTGAAAAGAAAGTTCCAAATGTTTAGTGGTAGCGAACATTCCAGGTTTGTCTACTTGTTTAAGCAGTGTCTTATTCTGTGCACTGTGAAGAAATCTCTATGGAGTACCTTGTAAGTGTCTGTCAGTTGGGTAAATGTCGTGCGATTTAGTGTATTACCTAGTGTTGTTAGACTAAATCCTCTCTTTAGAACCCATTCTGGGATTTCCAGGTCTGGGGTTAGCAGATGTATGGTCTGTATAGGTATATGTATATTTTTGGTTGGGAGGTGTGTCCATGTATGTTGTTGTTTAGATTTCCATGATTTGATTGTTTGTATGGCAGGGGAAAGGTGGTTGAGAGTAGGGGATTTTATGATTGTGCTAGTTCTCCCCAATGTGTAGTGGGTTTAGGCCACATCCATTCCTTTATTTGTGATAAGATTGTTGCCATGTAATAATCTGCGATGTCCGTGTATCCTGTGCCTCCCGCTAATCTGTGTTTGTTTAATTTTGTGTGGGATATTCTGGGTTTCTTCCCCTGCCATACAAATCTGTGGATTATGGATTGCAAGGATCTAAGGTATACACGAGAGATTGGGATGAGCAATGTTCAAAACACGTACAGTACTCTTGGTAAGATCATCATTTTAAAAGCGGCCAAACGCCCTGACCAAGAGAATTCATATGTAGATAATTTGGTGCATTCTGTTTGCAATAGATTTTTAAGTGGAATATAGTTTTGAGCAAAAAGGGTTTTGGTGGATTTCGTTAGCGTAAGCCCGAGATAAGTGATGCCCTTTTCTGCCCAAGAGTAGGGGTACATGTTTTGTAGTAAATTGCTCATTGTACCATCAATTCCAAGGTCTAGTATACTAGATTTAGTTGCGTTTACTTTATAATATGAAACAGAACTGAATCTTTGTAATACCTTCTGTATCGAAGCCAGGGAGGGAAGTGGGTTTGTGACAACTAGTATCACATCATCTGCGAAGAGATTAATTTTGTGCTCTGTTTTCCCTATTCTAAGGCCCGAGATTTTGCAGTTGGAGCATATATGCTTTGCTAGTGGTTCAATTAGGAGGTTAAATATGAGGGGTGAAAGTGGAGATCCCTGCCTGATTCCGTTACTGATATTAAACGGTTTTGGGAGCATTTCCACTGTGTATACTTGTGCCGAAGGTGTTGTGTAGAGAGCCAATATAGCGGATAGAATGTGGCCCTGGAATCCGAACTTGGACAGTATGGCTTTCAGGTAGTCCCAGTGGATTCTATCGAACGCCTTCTCTGCATCTAGAGATAAGAGCAGAGAAGGCATTCTAGTGATGCTTGCATTATGCATCAGGTTGATAATTCTGCGGGTGGCATCGCGTGCCTGTCTCCCTTTAATAAAACTGGACTGATCTTTATGGATCAGTGTGGGCATGATGTTGGCTAGTCTGGATGCTATTAGTTTGGCGTATATTTTTGTGTCAATGTTTAATAAAGATATGGGCCTAAAGTTTTGTGGGGAGGTGTGGTCCTTCCCTGGCTTCGGCAGAGTTACAATAATCGCCTTTAACATTTCCAATGGGAGAGAAGAGGAGGAGGCAGCGTTGTTGCAGACCTTTGTTAGAAAGGGGGCCAGGATATCTTTGAATTCTTTATAATATTCTCCTGTGTATCCATCCAGGCCTGGGGATTTGTATGGGGGTAGTGTAGATATGGTAGTGAGTACTTCCTGGATACTGAAAGGAGCATTCATAGTTTCTAATTGATCTGGTTGTAGTTTGGGTAGATTTATTTCCTGTAAAAAGCACTCAATCTCTAGTGCCAATGGGGGGATAGTGTCGGGATTCTCTTTTAGATTGTACAAGGATTTGTAATAGTGGCTAAATGCATCTGCTATAGCTTGGGGGTCTATAACCTTTTGATTAGTAGCTGGATGGTACATGAAAGGTATTTTAGATTTGGAATGGTGTCCCTTGATCCTAAGGGCCATAGCTTTACCTGATTTATTGCCTGTGGTGCAGTGGTTGGATTTTACTTTTTTCTGGAACTTTTCAAAGGATTCTAGGAGGAAAGTCCTCAGTTCTTGTCTAAGGTGTAATAATTGGGCTTTTAGGGATTCGTCCGGGTTTGTCTGATTTTTGGACTCAATGTCCTTAATTTGTTTTGTAAGGGGGTCTAGATGCTGGGATCTCCTCCTCTTCTCTCTAGCACTTAGTTGAATAAGAATGCCTCTGGCGAATGCTTTGTGAGCATTCCAGATGGTGGTGGGATTCGGGATAGAGTTTTGGTTTAGATCAAAGAATTCCTTCAATTTGTTCCGTATAATGGCGCTGTAGGTAGGGGACTGGAGTATAGTGGAGTTGGCTCTCCACAGCCGAGTGGGAGGGTTGGATGGTGCTGCATTCACAGTGATAGTAATGGGTGCGTGGTCTGACCATGTGATTGTAGAGATGTCCGAGTCTGATCCATGGTCAGGGACTATTTGTCTACCAGAAAAAAGTCAATCCGCGTGTATGTGTTGTGGGGATGCGAAAAAAAAGTGTATTCCCTTTCTGAGGGATGGTGGCACCTCCAAACATCATGCAACTCATTGTTCCTTAGAAATGAGCCCAGTGATGCAGTGGTTCTAGATGAGCTTGAGGAAGTGTCAACTGACCGATCAGGTACAATATTGTGGTCGCCACATATGATGAGATGTCTTTTACGGAATTTGTTGACTTTCTTCTTTAGTTTCTTTAGGAATCTGGTTTGGCTCACATTAGGGGCGTATAGTGTAACAATAGTAAATCTAGAGTTGTCCAAAGTGCAGTCAAGGAGCAAGTATCTTCCTTCAGGGTCCTTTAATAGGTTGTGGGAGGTGAATGAGACATTATTTTTTATAGCTATAAGTACCCCGTTTTTTTTTTGAAGGGCCAGATGCTGTGTATATTTGGGCAAAGTCTCTGTGTGAGATTCTGGGTTCTTCATTCTGTTTAAAATGTGTTTCTTGGGCGCATAGTACCTCGCATCCAACATCTAGTGCCGTGCGCCAAAGAGATTTTCTCTTGGCCGGGTGGTTCAACACTTTACAGTTGAGGGATAAACATTTTAGCATCTTGGTACTTGGATATGAGAGTCAGTGTGTCTAGAATAGGATACACATGATTGTGTGGCTCAGTCGTCTGGAGTAGTTGTGGTCAGGTTGGCTTCAGGGCTGGTGTCTGGTCCTGTGGTAGTAGTTCTTCAGAGACGTTGCTATACTTCTGGTGATCCTCAAGCAGGGGTGAGAATACAAAGAAAAAAAAGAGTGATTAGCTTCCCAACTGGGTGGATTGGTGTCGGAAAGTATCAGTTGTAATGGTGTAGATGTGACAACAATAGTGGAGAACAAGAAAGTCTAGCTTAGGCTTCTTGACAAGCTTCTGTAGTGGAAGCAGTGGGGTAATTCCTAAGGTAGCAGCTGTCAGATGGTGGCTGCTATGTAGGTGGGGTGAGAGTTTGTGTATTAACTGCAACAAGCATAACGTCAAACCGGAGAGAGAGGAGAGAAAAAAAAACAGTTGCAAGATGTGTTTAGAGAACGCCTATGTGCTCTGAGAACTGGAGAACAGTCATGCATTTTCAGATATTGTCTGGTGGTTGGTTTTGTATCTAGCTCTTTGTGGAGCCGGTAGCTCTGGAATGATTCCTTATTTATGAGGAAGTCGTAGACCTTCTTCTACGCTGGTTATGTTGTGTTTGATCCCATTTCTAGTAACCATAATCTTAGTAGAGAACCCCCATTGATATGGGATCTTGTGATTGTTAAGTGGCTTGGTAATGGTGCTTAGCTGCTCCCTTAGCTGCCTTGTGTATTGTGACAAGTCAGCGTATAGTTGAATTCCCGCGTAAGGGGCAGGGAGTTGGCCCAGTTGCCTGCAGTTGACCAGAAGCTGGTCCTTAGTTTGAAAAAAATGGATTTTCATCCATTTGTCTCTGGGGACCTCATCTGGGAGGTGAGGGGGTTTTGGCAGGCGATGGATGCGGTCGATCGTTGTCTCTATGGGGGTAAGCTCCGGCAGGAGCTTTGTGATCAATTTTTTTGCATATTCATTTAGGTCGGTGTTAGGATATTTTTGGGAATACCCCTGAAGTTAACGTTGTTACGGCGCCCCCTATCTTCAAGATCTGCCATTTTGGCTCTCATCCACTGTTGTTCTTCCCGTATGCTATCTTGAGCATCTATCACGTCATTTACTGTTTCAGTTATTTGCCCCAACTGTTGCTCAATGCGGTGCACTTTTTTCACCACTGTGTGTAACCCAGTGGAGAATTTAGTGAGCATAGAGATGTTGTTTTGCAGGGAGGATTGTAAGGAAATAAGCATCTCCTTCAGTGTGGTGTCAAGCACCGGCTGGTTAGAAGTGGGGAATGCGGCTATAGGTGAGGGAAGGTCTGGACTGCTAGCGTGGAAGTCTAATGTAGGTCTCACCTCTGTGTCTTGGGCGTCCGTTTCTAAGCGCATCCTTGCCTTCGCTGGGCTGGAGTTGGTTGGGGAGGACGCCGAGGACGTGGTGGGGTGAGCTGAGCCGCTTCCATTGTGTATTTCGGCGGTGTCTGCGTCGGGGAGGTCCGTGTAGGATCCGTCTTGTCCCCATGCAGGGCTGCGGTCGCCATCTTGGATGTTCTCCTTCGCTGACTGGGCAAAGAAATCCATCAGTTTTCTGGGCTGACGGTACTATTTCCTCTTGCGGGATGTGTGCGGAGGTTTGCCTGTCATGCTGGGGTCCACAGTTGACTGCATGTGTAGGCATCTCTGCTTCGGTTCTCCGATCCAGCTCTGGAGCAGTGTGACTATGCGTCCGCCATGCACAGCGGTTGGCCACGCCCATCGGACCCGGCTATTTCTAATGAGTAGTATTCATAGCTGTCTGACTTCAAGTGGTATCAACTTCAAACTAGTCCCTGAACTACTTTGGTCCGAGTTTGATATGACTTGAGGTCCCTAGACCTCAAGATTACACAGGTTGAGCCTGGTTTCATCAAGTCCCTGATCAAACTTCAACTATGGTGAACTTCAGTCTGTCGATACTTATGATGAGTAATCTTTATCGGCCCAGGCTACCCGCACCGGTTGGCGACACGTACCGCCTGCGTATCAGTGTGACGAGGTCTCGACCTAGCCTCTTGGCTTCGTCTCTACGGATGTGTACGTCAGTTGACACCTGGGGTCGTACTGTCCGTTTGGAGGCGTGTGTAGGGCGTTCTCCTTTATCATGGCAGTCGGGTCTTTTGACTACCTAAAGAAACGGGTCAGTCGCTTCCTCTTGTAGGTTCT
>BLSH010025165.1:936646-955881 GCA_018402905.1 Glandirana rugosa | reverse complement strand
GGATGTAAATACCCTCAAATTAAAGCTGAAAGTCTGCAGTTAAAGCACATTTTGTTTGTTTCATTTCAAATACATTGTGGTGGTGTATAGAGCCAAAAAGATTTGAATTGTGTCAATGCACCAATATTTATGGACATGACTGTATATATATATATATATATATATATATATATATATATATATACATATACATACACACACACTCTTTACTGATTTACATCAGCAGAATACATGCAGGAAGTGTAATGTGCCTGTAACCAGGAAGTGATGTGTGCGCATGGGCATGAAGCAGGGCCGCCATCAGGGGGGTACAGGCAGTACTGTTGTAAGGGGCCCCAGTGTCTCAATGGCCCTTACAACAAAGACTTTAGCAGTTTTTAACATTGGAGTCTATGGGAGGGGGACACCCGGTTTGGGGACACCGTTCTCCCAAACCATAGCCAATAAAAATACCGAAAACTTTAGTCACAAAGAGAGCGCCCCCTGGGCAAAAACTGGGCCAGGTTTGGGACCTCCGGCATCTATGGTTCGGCAGTACCAGGTCCTCAAAGTGACCAGTCATTGACCGGCAATTGTCAGGTGAACTTCGGACTTAACATTGGAGTCTATGGGGAGGCACCCAGTTTGGGGACAGCATTCTCCTGAACCATAGGCAATAAAAATACCAAACTTGGGTCACATGGAGAGGGCCCCCTGGACCACAACTGGTCCAAGTTTGGAACCTCTAGCACCTATGGTTCGGCACAAGGTCTTATTGCAAACATTGGGTGAGGCTGTGCTGCCTATGCACTGTTTTTTTAACCCCTTGGATCCCACACTAGCATGCATTGCACACTTCACTTGAATGAGTCATGCTTGGCAGGCTACACCCGGTAAGTGTGACAGGGTGTATAATTCCTACCGGGGCTGTACACCCCTGGCCAGTGGGGGCAGATGTGGTGGAATGGCCAAGTGGGAAGGCCCTGGGGAATGTTGGTGATCAGAAGGGGGGGCAGGTCTAAAGCTGTTTAACCACTTCAATACTATGCACTTAGAACACTTTACTACCAGACCAATTTTCAGTTTTCAGTGCTGTTGCGCTTTGAATGACAATTGCCAGGTCGTGCGACGCTGCACCCAAACATATATTTTATCATTTTGTTCCCACAAATAGAGCTTTCTTTTGGTGGTATTTGATCACCCCTGCGGTTTTTATTTTTTGCGCTACAAATAAAAAAAAAAAAAATTTCTATTTTTGTCACAAAACTTTGTAAATAAGTAAATTTTCTCCATCACTGGTGGGCACTGATGAGGCTACACTGACGGGCACTGATGTGGCAGTACTGATTGGCACTGATGAGGCGGCACTGATGAGGTGGCACTGATGATGAGGCACTTATATGCAGCGATGATGAGCACTGTTAGGCGGCACTGATAAGCAGCACTGACGGGTACTGAGAGGTGGCACTGATATACAGCACTGATGGGCACTGCTATGCAGCACTGACGGACACTGCTAAGCGGCACTGATGGGCACTAATAGACAGCACTGATTGGCACTCATAGGCGGAACTGGGCACTGATAGGTGGCACTGATGGGCACTGATAGATGGGCACTGGTAGGTGGCAATGGTGGGCACTGATATGTGGCACTGGTATGCATTGATAGGGGCACTGGTGGGCACTGATAGGGGCACTGTTGGGCATATACACTGATAGGGGGCTCATTCCCTGGTGGTCTAGGGTGGCATCTGAAGGTGGCACTGTGTGTCATCCACACTGGGCACTATGTCACTTACCTGATGGTCTAGGGGGGTCTCCCTGGTGGTCCAGATCGGCTCCCTGGTGGTCCCTGGTTGGCTCTCTGGTGGTCCTGGGTGGGCACATTCCTGGTGGTCCCTGGGCAGGCTCCCTGGTGGTCTAGGGTGGCGATCCAAGGGAGGGCTGTGCTGATAAATCATCAGCACAAACCCTCCCTGTGAGGGATGCAGCCGATCGGCTTTCCACTCATCAGGTCTGCAGACCTGAGTACAGGAAAGCCGATAAACGGCTTTCCTGTGTTACACTGTGACCAGCTGTGATTGGTCACGGCTGGTCACATGGTAAAGTGCTTTGGATCGAAGTGCTTTACCGAGATCGGTATTGCGGGGGGTCAGACTGACCTCCCACACCACCGATCGCCGCGATGCGCGCCCCCCCGGGCGCGCGGCGACTTGTTATCCTGAGGACGTCATATGACGTCCAGTCAGGATAACTAAGCCACTTCCCGGCCGTCATTTTGCATACGGCGGTCGGAAAGTGGTTAAGGGGCCCCAAAATTTCTGACGGCTGCCCTGGCAGGAAGTGAATGTGTGGTGATCCCACATGAACAAATAGATTAACCCCATCCCCACCAAATATAGCTACCACATCCTCCCCCACATGGTGTAAGCACAAGTATATTTCCTACAATTACCCATCAAATGAGTTGCATCTCCTCTTTGCTGAAATGTAACCTCGCTATATCCACCTATATAGAGATCCTGGCCAGCAAAGGCACTTCCGGGTGAACACAATGACATTCCCAGATCAGAGGACAAAGCCACACTTGCTTGCGAATATTTGATCACAATCACAATTTTTTTTAGTAATAGGCAGGTGAATGACAGACAAAGGCTCAGATTGAGACACACAACACTGCCTATCCACCAGCTAAATCCATTATGAGTGCTGGTTCACACTTGTGCAATGCGAGAACCCTGCAAATATACTGCAGGTTCCCACATCGCATTTCCCACTGCCATGTGTGACATTCTGGGAGTGTCAATACATTGTTGGTCCAAATGCAATGCAAATTCAGCCATACTATCTGTATGGCTGAAATCGCATCGCATGGACAGCACATGTGACTTGTACTGCGGTGTGAATCAGATGCAATCTTGCACAGTGCAGCAGTGTGAACCGGCACTTACCTGAAATTCTCCAGATCTGTTAAATGAAGAGACTCCACGATTACACCTTCGCATAATTTGTCATTAGCAAGACAGTTCACTTCTCCAAACCCAGCTCCCCCCAAAACAAATTAAAAAAAAAAAAAAAAGCTCAAGAATTTACATTTATTTGCACAGCAGCAACACAATTATGTACATTCATTTAGTAGCATTAGTATATTAGGTGGTGCATTTAGACAAACATTTAGCAATTGGGATCTAATGGCCCTGCTTATAGGAGCTTACAATCTAAATTTTTTCCAAGCCTTATAGTGGACATAGCTTTAATTTTTACAGTGTATAGCAGGCTACACGTTTCATCGTACAACTACTCTCAACAGACACCAACCACCAACAAATGTTTAGCTGCAAGATTATACAAAAATACAAAAAGTAATTCTTAAAAAAAAAATACAAAATATTAAAAAGACACATGTTCCAACATGTACACCCACCACCCCACATTCCACACACATACATTGGTGACGGTTCTGCTGGAAGATGCATTTCTGTGTACATGATTAAGCAATGAGATCAAAGAGTAGAAGGTCAGCAGATGCTCCCAAACCATGAATGCATGGTCAGACAGCAATAATACACAACATTGACAGCAAAGCCACACTTTTCATGGACAAAATGCACAACAATTTCAGCTAACAGCCCAAGTGGGGCATTTGTCATTATGCACAATATCAGTCCTTCTCCCCCAAAGACCACAGCAAATAACACAGCCTCTTCGCAGGGCAAACCAACCCCTCTACTGCAGTCATTTATATAACATAGGTTGTATTGTTAGCACACCGACACCCAATGGAAGTACACACCCACCAGTGTCATTCAATCTGTCTCTTCATGTCTGCCTAACTATATAGTGATTGCACCTGATAAACAAGAACACTTACAATTTGCAAATGTGTTAGCCCACGCGATATTGTCAAAATGCCTGCCTTTACACACAAATGAACTTTAATGCCATCCCAGTCCTAGTGTGAAGGGTTCAATATTGAGTTGGCCCACCCTTTGCAGCTATAACAGCTTCAACTCTTCTGGGAAGGCTGTCCACAAGGATTAGGAGTGTGTCTATGGGAATGTTTGACCATTCTTCCCAAAGCACTTTTGTGAGGTCAGGCACTGATGTTGGACGAGAAGGCCTGGCTCGCAGTCTCTGCTCTAATTCATCCCAAAAGTGTTCTATTGGGCTGAGGTCAGGCCAGTCAAGTTCCTCCACCCCAAACTCACTCATCAATGTCTTTATGGACCTTGCTTTTTGCACTGGCCAAAACCAGGAAGGAGGATTATGGTGTGGGGTTGCTTTTCAGGGGTTGTTCTTTCACACTTGTGCGACTTGAAATTTGTGCGATTTTACCGCGATTTGCCGCAATTTTTTGCTGCTATGTTTTGCAGTGATTTTGATGTGACTTGAAGCAATAGCTGTGTAATCCTGAGATCTATGGACCTCAAGTCCCATCAAAATCGGACCAACGTAGTGTAGGGACTACTTTGAAGTCACTGTGACTTGAAGTCGCACAGATATGAATGGTACTCATTGAAAATCATGGAGAACGACTTGTCATGTGACTTTGCAGTCCCAAGTTGCAGGAAAAGTCACACAAGTGTGAAAGGGGCCTGAAGAAGATTTCCAATGAGCACCATTCATATCTGTGCGACTTCAAAGTAGTCCCTGAACTACTTTGGTCCAACTTTGAAGCAACTTGAGGTCGATAGACCTCAGAATTACACAGCTATTGCTTCAAGTCACGTTAAAATCATGTCAAAAAATCGCAGCAAAAATTGCGGCAAATCGCAGTGAAGTCATGCGACTTTCAGGTCGCTCAAGTGTGAAAGAGGCCTTAGCCCAGGTTCACATAGGTGCAATGCAGGAACCAGCACAATTTCAGCACTGGTTCCTGCATCGCACCTTTTCCACAGGCAGTTCACATAGGTGCAGGTGTCAGTACAATATTAATGTATCGCAGTGCTAACTGTGGATTCCAATAGAAATTGGATCGCATGAGTGAGAACACCCATCATCTGATTCTGGTGCAGGAAAAAAAGGTCCCACTGCTATGGCTGCAAAGGGTTGGCTAAATCAAATGTGAACCCTACAGACTAAGACTGGGATGCTATTAAAGTTCATGTGTGTATAAAGGCAGGTGTCCCAATACTTTTGGCAAGATTGCAGATTGTGCAAGATTTGCAATGATGGTGGACCCCTCCTCCACATAGATGCTACATTTATATAAAACTTGGAGAAGGACATGAGTTATGTTTAACAACACAGAAAGAGCTGACAGCCTTTCTACAGGATGTGGCATCTTTGGAATTTGAACCTATGAACCCCATGTTCGCTCAGCAAAAGTGCTAAGCCCTTAGCCACATTCATGGAGCGTCCATTGCTGTGATGTCAAACAGTCCTAAGTCTCAGGGGTGCAATAAATGAACCAATGCAGATGTTCTGTTAAAGGCTGGATAACCATTGAACAACCTGTTTCTGGCATATACCATCTGTTTTGAAGGTTTGTTATGGCTCAGTACTTTGAGCATTCTGCTATAGAACATCTCTCATTTTGGAGCATTTGGATTGGTAAGAAGCTGCAATTATTGCTGGATGGGAAATGTGAAGGCTGATTATAGCCCTTGCCCATAGAAAACATGTAACACAATTTGCAATAGTTGTGGAACCCTCCTACACATAAATACTACATTTAGACATAATTTTGTGTTATGAGAACAGAAAACCTCTCTACATGAAGTGATATGCTTGGGATTAGAGTTGAGCGGACACCTGTATGTTTGGGTTCGGAGGGTCCGGCCGAACTTCGTGAAAAAGTTTGGGTTCGGTACCGAACTTGACCCGAACTTGACCCCGGACCCTGAACCCCATTGAAGTCAATGGGGACCCAAACTTTTCTGCACAAAAATGGCTGTAAAAAAGTCCTAGCAAGTGCTAGAGTGTTGCAAAAGGAGGTTTAATGGGGGTAATAGTAGGAAAAGTGCCCTACAAAAAAATGGGGATAGCTGTGTGAGGCCAGTCAAAATGTCAATTCTGCACAAGGTACAGAAAAGTCTTATGGGATCCATGCCTGGTTCATTTTAATAAACGTTAGCTTGTCATCGTTGGCTGTGGACAGGCGGCTGCGCTTGTCTGAGATAAGGCCCCCTGCCATGCTAAACACACATTCAGATATTACACTGGCTGCAGGGCAGGCCAACACCTCCAAGGCATAAAGGGCAAGCTCAGGCCATGTGCCCAATTTGGAGACCCAAAAGTTGAATGGGGCAGACCCATCAGTCAGTACGTGTAGGCGTGTGCACATATACTGTTCCACCATGTTGCTGAAATGCTGCCTCCTGCCAAGACGTTGCCTATCAGCTAGTGGTGCTGTTTGTTGTGGCGGGCTGCTGACAAAACTTTGCCACATTTCGGCCATGCTAACCCTGCCTTCTGAGGTGCTGGCGGTGCCACAGCTGCATTGGCGGCCTCTTCCTCCTCCTCCTCTGCCTTTGCCTTGTGCTTCCACTGAGCCCAAGGTGTCATTTGGGAATGCCCTCAGCAGCGCGTCTACCAGTGTGCACTTGTAGTCGCGCATCTTCCTCTCACGCTGCAATGAGGGAATTAAGGATGGCATGTTGTCCTTGGCATGGGGATCCAGCAGGGTGGCCACCCAGTAATCGGCACAAGTTACAATGTGGGCAACTCGGCAGTCGTTGCGCAGGCACTGCAGCATGTAGTCGGCCATGTGTGCCAGGCTGCCCAGAGGCAAAGACAAGCTGTCCTTTGTGGGAGGTGTATCATCTGTGTCCTCCGTATCCCCCCAGCCACGCTCCAGTGATGCCCACGAGCTGCATCGGGTGCCACCCTGCTGTGGTTCCTCCTCCTCCTCCTCATGATCTTCCTTGTTCTCCTCATCCTCCAGAACTGTGCCTTGGCTTGAATATTTTTTACCTGGCCTATGCTGGTGCAGGAACCCACCCTCCGAGCCACTTGTGAATGACTGGCCTGATAACCGTGGAAATTACCCCTCTTCCTCCTCCTCCTCCTCATCCTCCTGTGCCACATCCTCTTCCATCATCAAGTGTTTTTTCAAGGAGACATAGAAGTAGGATAGTAACGCTGAGAAGAGCGTCATCGGCACTGGCCATGTTGGTGGAGTAATCGAAACACCGCAATACGGTACACAGGTCTCGCATGGAGGCCAACTCATTGATGGTGAAGTGGTGCTGTTCCACAGAGCGACTGACCCGTGCGTACTGCAGCTGAAACTCCACTATTGCCTGCTGCTGCTCGCACAGTCTTTCCAGCATGTGCAAGGTTATGTTCCACCTTGTGGGCACATCGCATAGGAGGCGGTGAGTGGGAAGGCCGAAGTTCTGCTGCAGCGCAGACAGGTGAGCAGCAGCAGGGTGAGAATGCCGAAAGTGCGCACAGACGGCCTGCGCTTTCTGTAGCAGCTCTGACATATCCGGGTAGTTTTTTAGAGATTTCTGTACCACCAAATTCAGCACATGCGCCAGGCAAGGGTTGTGCGTCAAACCGGCTAGGCCCAGAGCCGCTAGGAGTTTCGCCCATTGTTGCACACCACCAGGCCAGGCTTGAGGCTCAGTGGCAACAACCACTCATCAGTCTGTTGTTCAATGCCCGTCCACAGCTCCTGCGCAGTGTGGAGTTTATCCCCCACACATATCAGTTTAAAACAGAATGTTGTCGTTTCCCCCTGGATGTGCTAAAGTTGGTGGTGAAGGTGTTACGTTGAGCGGATGAGGAGGTGGTAGAGGAGGAGGTAGCGCAGTAGGAGGAGGAGGCAACAGGAGGCAAAGAGAAATGCCCTGCAATCCACTGTGGTGGAAGGACATGCGCCAAATGGCTAGCCGCCTCAGGCCCACCCGCCACTACATTTGCCCAGTGTGCAGTTAGCGAGATATAGCGTCCCTGCCCGTGCTTACTGGTCCATGTATCAGTGGTTATGTGGACCTTGCCACAGATGGTGTTGCGCAGTGCACACTTGATCTTGTCCCTGACTTGTTTGTGCAGGGAAGGGATGGCTCGTCTGGAAAAGTAGTGGCGGCTGGGAACCACATACTGTGGGACAGCCACCGCCATCAAGTTTTTAAAACTGTCCGTGTCCACCAGATGGAATGACAGCATTTCAAAGGCCAGGAATTTGGAAATGCTGGCATTCAGGGCCAGGGATCGCGGGTGGGTAGGGGGGTACTTCCTCTTTCTCTCCAGTGTTTGGGAGATGGAGAGCTGTAAGCTTCCATGGGACCGTGTGGAAATGCTTGGGGACGGTGACGGACATGGTGGCGTTGCTGTCACATGCTCTGTGTGCTGAGTGGCAGGTGACACTGGCACTGTAGAGGAGGAGGAAGAGGCCGAGGCAGCAGCAGAAGAGGAAGCAGGATTTTGAGATAATTATTCCAATGCAGCTTGTGCCTTGAATTTAGATGCCTGATCATGCAGGTTGTGCTCAGGTTTAGAACATTTATGCCTCGCTTCAGGCTATCATTTCACAGCGTGCAAACCACTCGTGTCTTGTCGTTAGCACATTGTCTGAAGAACTGCCACATGAGGGAACACCTTTGAGCTGCCTTTGGTGTACTAGGTCCCTGGGTGCGGTGGGTATTAGCAGGCCTACTGTCTAAGGGACACTCGCTCCGCTTTTGCAACCTGCTTCCTCTTTTGCTGTGCTGGTGCCTCTGTGCGACCACCACCTCTTTCTCCAAACTGCACACATTACTCGCATGACCCTCATTCCATGTGGGGTCTAGGACCTCATCATCCTCCTCCACATCATATTCCACCCACCCTTCACTACTGCCTTCCTTGTCAGTCCGCACACTGAGGTAAGCTGCAGCAGTTGGCACCTTTGTTTCATCATCATCAGAGACATGCTGCGCTGGTGTTTCCACATCCTCATCCTGCAATAGAAGTGGTTGGGCATCGGTGCACTCAATGTCTTCCACTTCTGGGGCAGGGCTATGTGGATGGCCAACGGAAAGCACACCAGGAGAGACATCAAAAAGCATAAGAGTCTGTTGCATGACTTGGGGCTCAGACTGCTTGGCTAGTTTACAAGGGGCTGAGGTGAAAGACAGATGGCCATGGGGTTCAGGTGCCAACTCTGAGCTTTCATCAAAGGACCGGGAGGGAGACAATGTGAAGGAACTGGAGGCATTGTCAGCCACCCAATCTACTATCGCCTGTACTCCTTCTGGCCTCACCATTCATTGAGCGGCATTCGGGCCTACCATATAACGTTGAAGGTTCTGTCGGCTACTCGCACCTGAGGAAGGTGTTACACTTGTGCGTGTAGCTGGCACAGATCGACCACGTCTTCTCCTTCCAACAGGAACTTCACCAACACCACCAACACCAGCAGCACCACGACCCTTATTTGACGCTCTCCTCATTCTTCTTGCAAATGTACTATGTAGCACTATTTAAGTATTTATTAATTAAAAAAATGAATACTAAATTCTTCTTCTTCTACAGGAGCAGCAGGAACCTCTCCCTTTAGAACTAGGAGATGATTGTAGAACAATAATCTGTCCCTTACAGCATCAGCAGGACCCTGACCCTTTAGGAGTAGGCGATGATTTTAGAACAATAATCTGTCCCTTACAGCAACAGCAGGAACCTGACCCTATAGAACTAGGAGATGATTTTAGAACAATAATCTGTCCCTCAAAGCAGTAGACTCTACCTTGTCAGATTGTTCTGTAATGCAGGATGAGATCTGCAATCTGTCCCTCAAAGCAGTAGTAGTAGTAATCTCTACCTAGTCCAGAATCAGATCGTTCTGTAATGCAGGATGAGATCTGCAATATTTCCCTCAAAGCAGTAGTACTAATCTCTACCTAGTTCAGAGTCAGATTGTTCTGTAATGCAGGATGAGATGTTATTATATCTGCAATATGTCCCTCACAGTGCCGGCAGCATCCTCTTCCTTGACTAGCCTGAGAGCATGTGACATGCAGCACTATGTGACTCCAGCTTATACAGAGGCTGGGTCACATGATGCACTGGCCAATCACAGCCATGCCATTAGTAGGCATGGCTGTGATGGCTTCTAAGGGCAAACCAGTGAAACGCTTGTTGATTGGCTGCCCTGCAGCTATTCAACAGGTGGGATCAAATACCCGAACCCAGAACTGAACCTAAATTTTTTTTCAAATGTCCGGGTTTGGGTCCGGGTCACGGACACCCCAAAGTTCAGTTCAGACCCAAACCATACAGTTCGGGTTCTCTCAGCTCTACTTTGGATGCAAACCCAGAACCTTTATGTTGCTAGGTAGAATCATTAAGCTGTTAGCCAGGAGTCTGCAAAGTGTGCAACCCTCCTACACATAAATACACATATACTGCATTTCTTTGGACATATAGGTGGTGGAATTACATTAGTCTGGAGTTTATTCTGTTTTTTTTAGTTTATTTTTTTATTCTATTTGGTGGTGCTTGGAGTATAGAACAGTGATGTTATTGCAACAGCAATGGTATTGTTTGTGGTTTGTGAAGATACCTGTGTGAGTTTGGGAAAAGATTTTTATGAGACGGACAGCAACAAGCAAGAGACAGAGAAAAAAATATTTTAACAAAACATGATAAGATTATACATTCTTAAAAACAAATTAGATTATGAAATAGCAACATTATTGCAGGGACAATTTGTTTGAGAGAAAGATACATTTCATTTCAACATGAAAATTATTTCTTTAGGGGAGTTACAATTGTACCATTAGAATCAATTGCTGAAACTTGCATTGGGCTATATAGTGCGAATTTGCCTTCTCAAGACGGCAATATAGAAAAGCGAATTTACTATAGTGCCCTCTAAAAAAGGCATGGGAGTTAAAATGAGGGAATTTTCTTGTCTGAGTATGCTCAGTTGTGCTGATGAATAGTCAGGAAAAAAGGGGGAATTTGGCTCTTTTCAGACTTTCAATGATATTTCAGGCTATACATAACTTTTTTAAACAATTTAAAAGCAGATCATCATTAAACAAGATACTACATATTTAAGAACCATTTAGGTGATCATATCATGCTCTAAATATTATTTCCATGTGCAATTACCTTGCTTCTACCACAACTAGTTTTTTAGTCAGTCACTGTTGTCTGGGCACTATGCTGAATTTGATTCTGGGAGTATTTTCTCTCTCAGGGCTTTAGTGAATTCCATTTTCATGCTAATTAGCGCGAATTTGCGATTCTGCACGTTAAAATTTGCGTGAAGGCAGAATCGCTCTGTAGTAAATGACCCCCTTTGTGTCTGAGCATGCTAAATGTAAAGAGACAGTGAATTTATCTCTTCTCAGACTTTTAAAGATATTTCAGTGTAGAAATCACTTTTCACACAGTTTAAAAGCAGATTATCTTTAAACAATATACCACATATTTTAGTACAATTTAGGAGATCAAAAAGGGGAGTTTTGGGACTTTAGATGAGGCACGTGGTGAGCAGTAATGAAATGACACAGTATTTGAAAAAAAAAGTGTTTTATTCTTTAGAATCATGCATCACATCACATTTGCTTTCACACTTTTTCCTTCCTCATTCTGTTACCTCCATGCCACCATTCACATACATTCACAAACTTCCTTTTTTGACATAGATGACTAGAGCTCCAATTTTCTCATCCTCTGGACTACCTCCACTTTTGGGTTGACATTATGTCCCTGCCACTTTCACGGACTCCTCACCTCAGCTTCCGACACAGACATTACTGCCAGTCATTGGTTGTCCTCCCCAGTATACACTGTAACCAGTTATACGGTTACTATGTAAGTACATAGCTTTTTATACCATGAGCCTCCTGTCATCAATGCTTATGTTTATTTATTTAGTTTTCCATGGGTATTTACTGATGTGTATATGCCTTTTCTGTAGAGTACTTTAGCATCCTCCCCGATGAAGTGGACTACTTCACAGAAACGCGTCAGGCTCTGTATGGATACACTACAGTTTCACCTTTTGGCATACTTTGCCTGTTACTTATCAATGCCACTACCCAGATACCATGGAGGATGGTTTTTGAGTTATACCTTAATGTGGATGCACTGTGCTCTTAATTTGCCATGTTGTATGATTTATTTCTCATTACCTTCCCTACATTTCCAGTGTTTACCCTACTACAGAAGACAGTCCTCTATACTCCTACAGAGGGTAGCCTTCTATATTAATGAAATTGCAACGTTTGAATCTACCATACGGCCTCTACTCGGCCACTGTCATGTCTGTTACAGACACCATTTACCTTGTAACTTGTGTTGCTATGCTTGATAAAGAATAAAACACTTTTTATTCAAATACTGTGTCATTTCATTACTGCTCATCACATGCCTCATCTAAAGTCCCAAACCCGCCCCCCGCAACTTTTCTATATAACAGATACAGGGATGGAGACGTTATTCAATGTCTCATTTAAAGTCCCAACTCCCCCTCTTTTTCTTTTTCAAATTTAGGGGATCGTGCTCTAAACCTTATTTCTATTTGCACTACTCCAGGTCTTGAGTAGAGTAAGGATTTGGGAGTTATCTGTGACCTGGGAGTTATAGTGAATTCCATTTTAGGAGTAATTCTACTCAAGAGCTATTGTGAATACAGTTTTAGCTCTATTTAGCTCTATTTGCCATTTTTTTGGAGCTAAATAGCTCTCAGGAGCAAATTTGCTCCACTGAGCGCTTTAGTAAATAAACCCCCTAGTCTCTTTTGGTGTGGAATATGGTTTGAACCACTTGGAGTCATGAATTTTCTTTAAGGACTGTCTAATTTGATTGGACTCTCTTTTTAGTGCTGCGCCTATTTTAAAAAAGTTTTGTACACTATGGAAAAATTTAGTTCAGTTTTTGTTTCATTCATTTTTTTTAAATTTATCGGATCATTCGTTACTATCGGCATTCATTACTTCGGATTATTCACAACTTTGGATGCATTCATGTTCATTCCCTTTTTCATTTACATACGGCATTCATTACTTCTGATAATTCGTAACTTTGGATGCATTCGTATTCATTCCCTTCCATTAGTTTAGATGTGGAATTCGTTACTTCGGATAATTCATAACTTCGGATGCATTTGTATTCATTACGTTCACTAACATTTACTTTTGCCAAATTTGAAAGGAAATTCCAATAAAAATGTAAATCTAATCTATCCCAAATTTTACGTAAGGCAAGGGGAAAAGACCAGATTTGCTTCAATGGCACTGAAATCAAGCTGTTTCAGGAGTTATCCAATATCACCTTACAGCACCAGCAAGCGATGTGCCCACTATTGGATCTACCCTGCGCCAGGGGAATAATTTACAGATGGTGCTTCCCTTTCTACCTTTTTGCCACTACCCAAGGCAGATCTGCCTCCCTAAGGGTTTCTGAAGATCTCCAGGAGTTGTGAAACCCTGGAGATTCCTGTAGTCGATCTGCCTGAGTGGCACAGTGCCTTCTACACTACCGATCCTTGGATCATGGTGACGGCAAACAACACCCCAAAAGCCCAGTGTCAACGCAACAAAGACTCAGGCTACTTCTATTCCTCCGCACCACCGAGAGGAAGATCGAGAGAGTCCAGCTGCCTCTCTCTCTTGACACTGGTGAGACCTGTTCTGCAGTGTTGATTGCAATGAACCCCTCCTTGACCCTGTCCTGGTGTTTGTTCTCTTTTTTTTGTTTGTTTTTTGAAGCGGTAATCCATTTCTTTTTGCTAACTGTTTGTGTTTAGGTCGGTTCTCCCTTGTCCCTCCTTCACCCTCCCCCTCAAGTAGTTACCACGGACTCTAGATTTGATCATTTCTGCTTCTCCTATTCTTGGCTGCAGCAAGACATGCTGGATATCATGTGCACCTTCCTTCGTAAAATTCACCCAAATAACTCAATAGCTATGGCTCCCCCAACACCTAGCTGTCACCCAGTTAGAGTAAGCTCTTCATGGGAATCCAGCTGTCGCCTGGGATGTAGACAGTTAGTTCTCTCTTTACCTGCATTCAAAGACCTGAAATGCCTATGCTTTGTGGCTTCTCCTGTATGTTTTCTTTTGTGTGAATAGTTGAAGATTTACACCAAGCTTTTAAGCATGCAAAACGGTTACTTACTTTAAAATAATCTTTCAGCACCCTATTTTCATTGATTCCTTTGCAGGTGGATTTATGTCTGGCCTGATCCCTGGGAGTAGGCTGTTACTCGATTCCTGTGTGATGCTATGGGACCTATCTGGGGATACTGACGTATCTCTACAGGCCAATATGAGTGGCAGGCTTTCTCTGAGATCATTAACCTGGACAGGGTGAAGAGGGGCTTGCTAAAAGGTGATCCTCATTAGGAGTACTTACGTGTCTGTCTCAATGGTAAGACACCCAGTGGACGATATCTAAATACATAACTAGTATGGCTATACTTGTGCTGTCAATTAATAACAGGTAGGTTATTTTGTACTCACTATTTACTATTATGTTGTTATATTGTTATTAACGTGGTTGAATACTCTCCCATTGTTTTCAGCTAAGGAAGCTGACATCTTAGCCTCTGTTTAATCTGCAACTGCCATGATGCTGCACATGTGATCCATTATGACACCACCCATTGGATGGTTTGGTAGTTTGGTTGAGAGCACAATCAAGGAGACAGCTAGCATTTCTGGCATGCCGGGAATATTAACTCTTCTTTGACACTATCAAATAGATGGGTAGACAACCGCTTTAATGAGTACTATATGTTAGTGATTTTTTTTCCTTTTTTATTTTGGGAGGGTTTTGTACTAACCTGGTCGTGTTTGCAACCACTTAACCGTCTCATGGTTCTTCATGCTGTTCTATGTTGTTTTTGTGCTACCTTAATTGTGTATAGTGTTACCTGGGTTAAACTTTGACCATCCGTCTCGGGTGGCCTAATACAATACAATATTTTGATACAATACTATATCTCTCTCTACTACAACACTCTACAACATGATGCTTGTAAATTTTGTTTGTATGCTTTCTGTGGCCTTTGGTATATGAGGATTTGGGTCCTTGCTCTCTTTTTAAGCTAGTGACTGGCGAGAATAAGAGGGCGCCCTATGTTCCTCTTGTAATCATTGTTGCATTATGTCTTAGTACACACGTTGCTTTTTTTTATCTCGGGCCAATTGTGCTTTGCCTCGCCCACACCCAGCAGATGCTGAAAGGTTCTGCTGAATTCTTCGGAAAATATTCCTCTCTGCCCAGACAGACTAGTGAGTCTAAATCTGTCTCTGGTTCTGATCTTTTTCTAAACTTCAACTTTCTCTCTCTTTTTCTTTCTCTCATTCTCCTTTAGAACCCCCCTCCCCATCCTTCCCCCCCCCCCCTCCTCTCCCACCAACGTCAGGGGCCTCCTGAATAACCACAGCTGTCAGTGTTATCAGAGTTACCCTCTCCTCAAATTATGATTAATCCAGTGTTTACCTCTCAACCCACGGCTGTACGGTTTATCTCTGTGAATGCTAAAGGGCTGAATATACCTGAAAAATGCTCTCAATTCCTGATGGAATTCCATAGGTTAAGAGCACAATTGGTTCTGATCCAGGAAACACATTTTAAGACGGTCATGTGCTGAAATTTACTAATAAACATTTCCCAGTGGTGTTCCATGCTACATCTGCGGAAGCAAAGACAAAGGGAGTCTAAATTCTCAGTCTAATAATGCTCAGTTTCACCTCCTAGATACCAAAGTGGATCCTGAGGGCAGATACTTGCTCATTAAGGCTCAACTTGGGTCATGCCTAGAGTTAAGCAAACCCAAACTGTAAAGTTCGGTTCCGTACCGAACTTTGGGGTGTCTGTGACCCGGACCCGAACCCGGACATTTGAAAAAAAGTTTGGGTTCGGGTTCGGGGTTGCGGGTATTTGATACCGCCTGTTGAATAGCTGCAGGGCAGCCAATCAACAAGCATTTCACTGGTTTGCCCTTAGAAGCCATCACAGCCATGCCTACTAATGGCATGGCTGTGATTGGCCAGTGCATCATGTGACCCAGCCTCTATATAAGCTGGAGTCAGGTAGTGCTGTATGTCAGGCTAGTGTAGGGAGAGGATGCTGCCGGAGCTGTGAGGGACAGATTTCAGATATAATAACATCTCACCCTGCATTACAGAACGATCTGATTCTGGACTAGGTAGAGATTACTACAACTACTGCTTTGAGGGACAGATTGCAGATCTCATCCTGCATTACAGAACGATCTGATTCTGGACTAGGTAGAGTTTACTATTCCTGATTTTAGGGACAGATTGCAGATCTAATAACATCTCATCCTGCATTACAGAATGATCTGATACTGGACTAGGTAGAGTCTACTGCTTTGAGGGGCAGATTCTTGTTCTAAAATCATCTCCTAGTTCTATAGGGTCAGGTTCCTGCTGTTGCTGTAAGGGACAGATTATTGTTCTAAAATCATTGCCTACTCCTATAGGGTCAGGTTTCTGCAAGGGACAGATTATTGTTCTAAAATCATCGCCTACTCCTATAGGGCCAGGTTCCTGCTGTTGCTGTAAAGGACAGATTATTGTTCTAAAATCATCGCCTACTCCTATAGGGTCAGGTTCCTGCTGTTGCTGTAAGGGACAGATTATTGTTCTAAAATCATCGCCTACTGCTTTTGCAGCCCTCTAGCACTTGCCAGGACTTGTGCCGAAAAGTTTGGGTCCCCATTGGCTTCAATGGGGTTCGGGGTCATGTTCGGGTCAAGTTCGGTACCGAACCCGGACTTTTTCGCGAAGTTCCGCCGAACCCGCCGAACCCGAACATCCAGGTGTCCACTCAACTCAAGTCATGCCCCCTGACGATAGTGAACATTTACAGTCCAAATAGTGGCTAGGTGACTTTTATATGATATGTGGATCGCATGCTTTCGGAATTCTCCTCCGGCATTCTAGTCCTGGGCGGGAATTTAAACATACCCCTTAACCCACTTCTGGATTAGTCAACGGGTACTCTTGCCGTACCTTATAGGATGCTATATCAGATTAATCTTCAGCTTCAAACCTTCGACTACACTACTCTTGGAGGGTATTAATCCTAGCGCAAAGGATTACATCTTTTACTCTTCCACACATAGGAAGATCTCTAGGATAGACTACTTCTTCCTCTCCCAGATGGACCTTGCGTATTTATCTTTGAATCATTAAATCTATGGTCTTGTCGGACCATCACCCTATGACTTTAACATTGACATTCCCAGAACGAGTATCGATTTGTAAGATTTGGAGATTAAACTCGTCCCTGCTTAAAGACATGAAGGCCGTCTCCCAACTAGCCACCAAGTTAAAACTCTCTAACACAGCGGTAGACTTGTCACCTCCTCCCACTTCAAGGCGACAGACAGAAATGGATTTATTGAGATGGGGAGTTGTCATCATCCCTCCTGGCTAAAGGCTATTCCGAAGGGTCAATTTTTCTGACTTCGGAGAAATTGTACTAATCCGGATACATTTAGGGAGGAAGCTGTATCTCTTAAGAGTAAATTCTTGGAGAAGGGATACAATCCCATTATGATTGACAAAGCCTGTGAAGAAGTAATGAATATGGACAGACAACTTCTCCTAGACCCATTGACACCAAATTCAGTTGCCCTATGATTACTATGTTTTCCAACCAGTATATACACGTCAATCAAATTATTAACAAGCACTGGGGAATATTAAAGAATGATCGAGTTCTGGCACCCCTCCTTGCTGTGAGGCCTACCATATTATTTAAGGGTGCAGCCAATTTGCGGTTGTCAGTTGCACTCAATGTGATTGAGCCTCCTTGTAAAAAAAAATTTTTTTTTCAAGGCATGAAAGGCTTTTATCCCTGTAGGAGGTGCAAGGTTTGCAAAGTTAATTGTGTCAGGTCCAAATGCATGTCTTTTTCTTCTACTCATGATGCTAGAAGATTAAGTCTTTTATTTCCTGCAATACAAAAAATGTTGTTTATTTATTAATTTGCCCTTGTGGTTTATATTATGTTGGACGTACAATACTTAGTTTTCAAGGGAGAGTTGGTGAGCATTTGACCAACATCCGGAAGGGTTTCCCTAACCATAGTGTTTCAAAACACTACGATATCCATCATGGGAGAAACCCTTCGGGTACTAAAATATTAGCCATTGATCACTATGTACCAACATGGAGGGGCAATAACATCAGGAGGAAGATATCCAGACGGGAAACCTTCTGGATATATACCTTACGTTCCTATGCCCCTCATGGGCTCAACGTTGAATGGGACGTAAACGCTGTTATAAACAATGCTTAATCGTAGGATAGTGTTTTTTAAATGTTTTTAAAATTCAATGTTTTCTTTTTGCATTTTAAATATAAATGTGTAGAAAATAATTTTATATATGTATTCTGCATATATTTGTCTGTCCTTATATGGGATTGGCAGAGGTGTATGTTTTATTTTTATTTTCATTTTTATATATATACATGTATGGTTACGGTATGTGTTTGTAGGAGATTCTGGCCTTTAGCCATTAGATGGCGCTGCTCTTTCACTTCCTAGGTCCATGTTGCCGTATCTACTTTACGTCAAATTTTTTTCTATAATAAGCTCAGGAATATGCATAGTAGTATTTTCATAATTGAGCGGGCTAACTGCATTATTATGGCCAAGTTCAGTTGGACTTTCTCCTCTCCCTGTTTATTGCAGGGTTGGAGGTATGTTTAATTATTTCACCAATAAGCTCTCTGGTCGTGTTAATAGGCGATTTCCGGTGCGGCTGGTGTGACTACCGGTCTTCTTGGAACGCAAATCATTTCCTTTTTGGCCTGGTTATATAAACGCCGGCACGCTTGGTGACCACTCCCCTGATGACGTCACGTTAATGACGAAACGCGTTGGGTGGAGCCAAGCTACGTTCGGCACATGTGACCTGGAAGCTGTTGAGCGGGAGCCATCTTTGAAGTTAGACGCCAAAACTCTTTACCTTGTGCGCTGAATTCATCTATTGGAATGTGAGGGGATCTTTTTTATCCTAAATAAATGTTTGCCATGACCATCTGCACTATGCGCTCTCTATGTTTCATTCTATGATTGCGCTTCTCTGCACACATGATCGAGTCTATGAGTCTATACTGGGACGCAGTGGCGGCTGGTGAAGTTTTTGGATGGGGGGGCGCCAGGCCCCGCCCTTCCCTGTGACCCCTCCTACTTTTAATAAGCCCCGCCCCTTATAGAATCCACCCACTCCGTCTACTTAAGTCGCGTGTTCCATTTCTCAAAACCGCAGATTGAAGTTTCTACCGAGGGCGAGTTGTCGAAGGTCCAGTGTACACGGCTTGCATCGAACCG
>BLSH010025165.1:906403-930746 GCA_018402905.1 Glandirana rugosa | reverse complement strand
CCTCTACTAAAATCTCGTTATTAGACAGGGAGTTTCGTGGTCGTCCTTGGAGAGGGAGATCATCATACGAGGGACAGATTATTGTTCTAAAATCATCTCCTAGTTCTATAGGCAGAGGTTCTTGCTTGTGCTGTGAGGGAAAGATTATTGTTCTAAAATCATCACATATTGCTATAGGGAGAGGTTCCTGCTGCTGCTGTAAGGGACAGATTATTGTTCTAAACTCATCTCCTACTGCTATAGGGAGAGGTTCCTGCTGGTGCTGTAAGGGACAGAGTATTGTTCTAAAATCATCTCCTAGTTCTCTAGGGAGAGGTTCCTGCTGGTGCTGTGAGGGACAGATTATTGTTCTAAAATCATCTCCTAGTTCTATAGGCAGAGGTTCTTGCTTGTGCTGTGAGGGAAAGATTATTGTTCTAAAATCATCACATACTGCTATAGGGAGAGGTTCCTGCTGGTGCTGTAAGGGACAGATTATTGTTCTAAAATCATCTCCTACTGCTATAGGGAGAGGTTCCTGCTGGCGCTGTAAGGGACAGATTATTGTTCTAAAATCATCTCCTAGTTCTATAGGGAGAGGTTCCTGCTGGTGCTGTGAGGGACAGATTATTGTTCTAAAATCATCTCCTAGTTCTACAGGGAGAGGTTCCTGCTGGTGCTGTGAGGGACAGATTATTGTTCTAAAATCATCTCCTAGTTCTATAGGGAGAGGTACCTGCTGGTGCTGTGAGGGACAGATTATTGTTCTAAAATCATCACATACTACTAGAGGGAGAGGTTCCTGCTGGTGCTTTGAGGGACAGATTATTGCTCTAAAATCATCTCCTAGTGCTATAGGGAGAGGTTCCTGCTGGTGCTGTGAGGGACAGATAATTGTTCTAAAATCATCACATACTGCTAGATGGAGAGGTTCCTGCTGCTCCTGTGAGGGACAGATTATTGTTCTAAAATCATATTATACTGGTGTAGGGAGAGGTTCCTGCTGTTGGTTTGAGCAGTGCCTTTCTTGCACAAAAATAAAAAGTGCGTCTACTATGCTGTTTTCCAAAAAAAAAGAAGAATTTCTTCTTCTTTTTTTTGTATTAATAAATAAAACAGTGTTTTATTGCTAGGTAGGGAGTCTATATGTTTGGTAACGTCCTGTAAAGTAAAGGGGGCACAAAGTTTTTGGAGTTGGGTCAGATTTAGTTTGGGGAGTTTGATCCATGAGAGCAAATCCTGGATGGTTGCGGGTGAGGGTTGGGGGGTTAGAGGGTCTGACTTCAAATTATACAGTGATTCATAATATGTGCTAAATGCGTTGGCGATATCCTGGGGGTTAACGATTTTGACTTTGGTTTTAGGGTGGAATAGAAAGGGTATTTTGGCTTTAGTACGGGCGGTTCTGAGCCGGTTAGCCATGCGCTTTCCCGCCTTATTATCGGTGGAGTAGGCTACGGCCTTTAGCTTTCTATGTGCTATTTCGTAGTTGTCAAGGAGAAGCGTGCGCAGTTCCTGTCTAAGGGCATTTAATTGTAATTTAAAGGTGTCGCTGGGGGCAATTTTATTTTGGTTTTCTATACTCTTGATCAATTCAGTGACCTCGTCAAGACGCTGCGTCCTCCTCTTTTTGGCTTGTGCTCCCAATTTTATAAACACCCCTCTGATGAAGGCTTTGTGGGCTTGCCACAAAGTCGCTGCTTTGTCAACAGAGCCAGTGTTTACATCAAAAAACTCTCTGAGGTTAGACTGGAGTTCTTCCGCATAGGGTGAGGATCTCATCAGTTTCACATTGGCCCTCCAAATGTTTGGGCTTGGGGAAGTCTTTTTGGACAAAAGGAGAGAGATATCGGGGCGTGATCTGACCAGGTAATCTGTTCTATGGTTGATCCAGTGGCTTGTTGCAGAGACTGTCTATCTAATAGGAATAGGTCAATTCTTGAATAGGTGTTATGGGCCATCGAGTGGAAGGAGTAGTCAACTTCTGTGGGGTGGGGGCATTGCTAGGCGTCGTACAGATCGTTCACTCTGAGGTAGGATTGCATTGGGGAGGCAAACCTACTGTTTCTATTGGAAGTGTCAATTAAAAAATCAGGAGCCAGATTAAAGTCACCGCAAAGAAGCAGCATACCTTTTTGAATCTTACGGATTTTCTTTGTGAGTTTGTTGAGGAATGCAATCTGGTGAGAGTTCGGTGCATAGAGACGGGTAAGCGTGACTAGGGTAGAGTTAAGTTTACATACAAGGATTAGATACCGACCTTCTGGGTCTGAGATTTCTTGTATTAAGTCAAAGTCTATAGTGTTTCTGATCAGTATGGCCACCCCTCTTTTTTTCTCAGCACTGTTGGCAAAGAAAACGTGAGGAAACAGTTTATGTGTGAGTCTCGGTGCTTCCTTAGCTTTAAAGTGTGTTTCTTAAACACAGACGATGTCTCCGCCCAGTTTCATGGCCGTTTGCCATAAGGACACTCTTTTGGCCAGATGATTTAGGCCTTTGGCGTTAATAGAAATAAGTTTAATGTTCATGTTTATAGAAGAGCTTGATCAGTGCATGCGTTGGTTGCTCACGTTTGGATGTTTAAGTTCATCCGGGATTGTCAGCTCATATTCTTCATCTGCTGTGGATGGCAATCGACCTTGGTGGGGTGCAATGTCTCTTTGATTCCTCGTCCGAGTGTAGAAGGGGGAGATGATGAGAAGGGAGATAGAGGGGAAAAGTGAGAGAAGAAACAAAAGAACAGTAGACATAACTGTGCAGCTGGCAAAGTGCTGGTGCAGCTGCATACTAAAAGGTGGGGTAATTGTCCCAAGAGGTTTAACACTGCAGGGGTAGGCTTGAAGATTGAGGGAGAGCTCGTAGATACTTTGTTGCTCAAAGGAGACCCTTTCAATACTTGTGGTGATACTTGCGATTTGATTTGTGCCACAGTGGTGGAGTCGGACTTCGAACATCCTTAACTTTATGCGGGGGGAGTGGATCAGGTATGATACCCCATTCCTTGAGGAGGGCAAACCCAGATTTGAGGGAGGATATAGTAAATGATTTACCATTTCTTTCGATGGAGAGTTTTGCAGAGTGACTCCACTAATACCCAATGCTTTGGTTGCGTAAGGCTTTAGTGATAGTGTTAAGCTGGCGTCTCAGCTCCATGGTGAACTTGGACAGGTCAGGGTATATTTGTATGGCTTCATAGGGCTCAGGGAGTTTGCCTAGGGCTCTTGATTTCCGCAGTGCCATATCTTTAGTTGTATAAAAGTGTACACATAGTAGCACATCTCTAGGGGTTGTATCTGGGAGGAAGGGTGGCTTTGGGATCCGATGGATCTGGTCGATAGACAGTTCGATCAGTTGGAGGTCAGGGAGGATTGCCTTAAACAGGTTTGAGGCAAATTGGTTTAAGTCCTGCTGCTGGACTGTTTCGGGGATCCCCCTGAGCTTAATGTTGTTTCTTCTATTGCGGTCTTCTAAATCCGCTATTTTAGCGCGTAGCCAGTGTTTCTCTTCCACCCCTTCCTCATTAGCATAAACAAAGTAATTGACTGTGTATGTAATGTCACTGATTGCATTCTCAACTGTGTGCACCCTTTCCCCCAGTGAGGTTAGCTCAGCAGAGAGTCTGTGGGTGAGGGTAGAGATATCAGGGTTGAGTGATTGCTGCAGTGAAATCAACATTTCTTTAAGAAGTGTGTCCATTACTGGCTGATTATTAGTTGGAAATGCAACTATGGATGTGCTGGGTATAGCGCTGTGGTTAGGTAGGGGTGTCCCCTGACTCACCAGGCCGCATGCCAGTTAGCTTCTGGGGTTTCCTGTTCTCCTTTCTCTACCTCAACTTTCCTCCACATGTTTGGGAAGGAGATCGGAAGGAATCGGGTGCTTTTGGCGTTGTGTCGGGTCTAAGTCGCTTCGTGCCTCCCTCAAACAGCTGGATCTCTAGAAGCTTATGGCCATCAGCAGCGCGCGCAAACCACGCCCCAAGATGTCCAAATTTACAAGGACTTGGTACTGCTGGATTGAGTACAAAGAATCTCTAGATTTCCAAACATTTAGTGGCTGGCCTGGGTAAACCAGATTTAGTTTACTAGCTATTTTTGAATGGCTCCTTTTCCCTCTTCCTGCCCTTTATTTGGCCCATTCTCCGATTCCTTAACCCCCTCCCCTTTTTTTTCTCTCCTCTTCTTCTCTCTATCACTTTCCTTTCTTTTCATCCTCTTTTATGTCTCTTTCTCTTATCTTTCTCGGTCCATTCTTGGTTTTGGGGCCTCCACCCCTTTTTCTTTCAATACTCCAATTTCGGAATTTGAAATTCAGCTGTTAAGACCTAACACTTCCATTGGTTATCCTAATGGTCGGGGATGAGTCAAGCATTTTATGCACTATAGTCATGCGACACCATATTCTAGTATATATCTCTTTTATGCCTCCTATGTTGATACCCTCGACGCAGCTCATCAGTTTAAAGTAAATACGTTTTTTTGTTGGTCATATTTCTTTGGAAGCCTTAATGCTGAACCCATTTGTGTACCGACTACTTTCTCTCTAGTATGGCTTGACTTTTATTGTACAAAAATTCTTTGGCAATAAAAATTTTCATGGAAAAAAATAAAAACTATAATAATAGATAATAATGTAATTATAATAGAAAATATGAAAATCAAAGTTATCCGAATGTAATTGATTCATTAAACTCGTAGGTTGAATTGTTTTTTGTTCTTTTGGATTTTTGTATTTCTGGATTTTCTTTCTTTTGGATTTTCATTCTTTCTGACAATTCGTTTTCGTATGCATTCGTCAAAGAGTCTTTCGTTCATTTAGATGCTTCCGAATGAATGAATATGCCGAATTTTGTCCGAAAACAAATCCGTAAAAAAACGAATTGCACATGTCTAGTTGTTATTCCATCATCAATGTGCAGCCTTTTACTGTGTACTACTATGTTTCATTTATAAATTGTATGGGCCTCTCTGTCATGTGTCCAGGTTAGTAATTTAGTAACTTATGATGCTGTCATATCATGTTTCCTGAATAGATTTCTTCCACTCTAAAGCCTTGTACACACTGGCTGACTTTTGGCCCACGTGTACTGATGTCTGTTCTATAGAAGCCAGTCTCATGACCGGCTTCTGTTAAAGGGCATGCTGGAAAACCAACATTTGACCGCATCCAATCAGCGCTGGCAGCCAATGGCCGTGAGCGCTTAACAGTGAGTTCTGGTGGGGGGGGGGGTCCCCCTTGTCAGAACACATAGGTACAGTGGGGAAGATCACCACATTAACATTGCTTGTGTTAGTATGGCGATCTCTCTGTGTTTTTTTTTTTATCAGCCCGCTGGATTGAAAAAAGTATACAAACTTCTAGTGTATACAAGGTTTAAGTCTCCTCTCTCTGCCCAGTCTCCAAAACAAAATTCAACAAAAGTCTACAAAACTCTATGAACTGTAAAATGTCTACTAATGTTGACTTTCCTGTCCTGTTCAAGAGAGTTGTACTGACCATTTTAACTGGACAAAAAAACAAAATAAAACAATTGTTGGGTCAAAAAATGGTTGAGCACCTGCAACAATTTAATAGGGAACACACTTTTATATTATTTTCCATGAAAAACCGCTGCAACTTTGTTAAATACATATGGAGAAATGAATACCATTGGGTCACAGAAAAGGATGGAGTTAAATGTAGGCAAAGATGTTTGCTGCATTATTATTAATATGCTTTACTGTCAATCTGCTAAAAATAGGTTGTTTTTTTTTTTTTGCAAATGTTTCAGTTAATGACTAAAAAATATAAACCTGCAATTATGCAAACAAACAATATACATGCCAACAGACATTGTATTGTAGTACTGCAGATTTTAGCCTTCATTACTTTCAAACATTCAAAGTCTATATTAAGACTATACTTATTTCATCATTACCTCCCTAAAGGAGAAAATTAATTTGTTCTTTTTAGGAAATATTGAATTTTGATTGAATCTCTCTTCTAGATCATACTGTTATTGACATCCAGACCTTAGATGTTACATCTGTGTCTGTAACAGAATGACTTGTATTGTGTAATTTTCTAGTTTGCTACATAGGGTTTGTGTCAATAAAAAGGCTACAAAATGATGGGTATCAAATTTGATATTTGTTAAATCATATAATACATCAAATAATATCATAAAATAATTTTTAAAATCTGTTATTTGGTGACAATGAAATTATATTCAGAGTTTTTAAGATTTGATTAACAGTTTGTTTGGTTGGGCTGGGAAGGTTCCAGCTGTCATGGTATACATTGGTACAAATTACCCAGTCAGAGGAAGATGGCACATCCTTAAAAATGGTTTCAGAGACTTAGGAATGAAGTTAAAGAAAAGGACCTCTAAAGCAGTATTTTCAGAAATACTACCTTTACCATAAGCCACACCATACAGGCAGTGGGAGCTTCAAGAGCTAATTAAGTGGCTGAAAAACAAGTGTTAGAAGCAAGGTTTTGGTTCATGGTGAACTGGGAAAACTTTTTGGTTGGCTACCAGCTCTGTAAAAGGGACCGCATATAAATGGGGAGGGTGCAGCTGTTTTGGAGAAGAAAATGGCTAGAATATTAAAGGAGTTTTTAAACTAGAATCTTGGCAGAAGGGGGTAAGAGATTAGTGGGGAGTATACTGAGGTAGGATGGATTCTTTTGGAATGTGTATATGGAGAGCTGTTTTCCAGAGGTCTGGTGATTCCCTACCATTTGGATTACGAACAAAGCTTGTTTGGCCATCCGTTATAGGTGATCAAACATTCTGCATTAATTAGAGCCCTTTTTTGCGGTGGAGGATTATGTCAATTCGTTTGCTGACAGAGAAGTTCCTTTGGAAGATTTATTTCTGAGTACTGCTGGAATCTTTTAAATAGAACTTTTTTCTGCATTGATCATCACATATTTGGAATTTATGTATATAACCTTTATGTACAGGTTTTCCCACGTGAGTTTTCACTTTTGTGGAGTGTTTTTCCCCTTATGGACTTTTTTTTGCAATATTTTTTTTACTTGATTTAAATATCAATTGTTTTTATTTAAATTGCTCATACATTTATTTTTAAGTGTGCTACTTCTTTATGCACGGTATACTGAGGTAGGCAAAATAGGGAAAGGGTATCTAAGACCAATGCTAGTAGGCTTTCTGAAGGTATGTACACAAATGCTGGAAGTTTGGTTAACAGAATGGAGGAGGATTTGACTTTGTGAAGTTAATGGATACCTGGTTAGACAGCTCTAATGATTGGATTGCAACTCTCCAAGGGTACACTCTGGGTGCCCTGTAGGGACAGGGTAGGTAAAAGAGGTGGAGGGTTGTGTTGTATTTCAACAACGATCTGATCTGATAGTTAATGTGAGCATGAATAGTGACCTCACCCATAAGACTAGATGTGGAGTTTTTTTGTCTGGAGCTTCAAAAAAAAAGAAAGAAGAAAAAAACGAGCAAAATGAATTGTGGGCATATACTATAATACTATAGGCCCCCTAAATGCAAGGTTGAGCTACGATAAATTTAGCATTAGTGAAAAATAAGATTTTCTGGATCATGGTCAATGAAACATTGGCTAGTATTCTTCGGGATCAACAGAATCGATTTGAGAGGGTCTGGAACCCTTGGATTAGATATCTCCAGGTGCCATGAGGGCTGGGGCAGGGGGGCAGTGTCTGGGGGCATTATGATCAGTGGCGAGGCACTCTCTTCTCTATTTATCATTGTAATAAATCGCTTTGTATTTCTTTTACATTAACAAAAATGAATAAAAAATGTTGGAAACTAAATGCAAGGTTGCACAGGAGACACATTTCCTTTCGCAGTTAGAAATGGCAGGCTAGCATTTCAATGTTATTATTATGAGTAACTTCAACTATTGTGATATTGATTGGGCAGACTGTATTGCACACTCAACTAGGGCTTGTCATTTCTTCCACGTATTTTGGGACAGTTTCATGGGTCAAATGTTGGAAACCCCAAATAGAAATAATGCTCTTTAGTATCTATTTATTTCAAACAACACAACATTGATTCAGATGTAGAAGTTAGAGTTAATTTAAATAAAAATTGATCACAAAGTAATTATAGGAATAAAAGATATGTGAGTAATATGTCTCAACAAACGCTCCTATTGCGTTTGTATGGCGTTAGTATGGGCTTCATACAGGCATCAATGAGCTTTAGTATGGGGAATTTTACAAGCATTAAAAATCCTTCCTGAATGCCCTATGCACGGTATTGGCGCGTTTGATGAACATTAAGCGTGTTAAAACTGCACCACAATGGAAAGGGACATAAATAAACTAATTGTAACACACTACAACCGCACCAAAACCGCACCGCAAACAAGCAGATGGTGAGGACCTCTATGATCATGTGGCTAGTCCTCAGGCCGCAAAACCTTCCAATGAGACTCATTCTGTAGGGAAACCATGGGTTACTGACTTTTGTTGCTATGCAGTACTGCATCTTAAAGAATGGACAGCACTATTCACGTATGCACCATTTTCCTAAAGCACCATTAAGAATAGTGTATTTAACATAACAGCCAAACCAGCACAACTTATATTGTACAGCCAATTGAATGCTTACTAATTGTATGTGTAGATATTCCGAATCATGATGTGATGTACATACTGTATGTTCACAGTGTTTATTGAAGAAGTTGTCTGTGTCATTTAGTGGGAAGGGACATTTTAAAGTGGTTGTAAAGGCTGAAGGTTTTTTCTCTCCCTCCTGATTAGCTGAGATGCAGCAGCAGGAGCCATTAGCTCCTACTGCTGTCAGTTGCAGCCAGTGAAGCAGGAGCGAGGGTGGGGTTGAGCCATGCTCTCTGTGCCTCATGGATGCAGAGAGCCTGCTCAGGAGTGAGCATGCACAAGTGCCCCCACAGCATGTGGCTTGCTATTGAGCGGCCTGACGTCATGCGTTTCCATAGCTTCGGCGGCAGCATCCCGGTTGTTAGGTGATCTCCAACCTCAGCGAGCATGCGTGCCCCGCGATCCTTGCTCTGATTGGATCTGACCTGTTGCCAGGTAACCTTGGAACCCTGCACTGACGGCGATTTGAACTTAGATTGGGCGCCGCTGACATGTGTGCCCAATCAAACTAAGTTATGAGATTGCCATATGATGCTTTCACTGGAATCTTGCCTCACAATGTACACAGGTTGATTTTCATAATATGGAGCAATCTGTCTGCTTAAACATACTGTTTTTTTGGTGAGACTTATAACGTCACACCTGTCAAGGGGTGGGTGGGCCTATGTTTTCTGTCTCTATTGATTGGTGGATGTTTATTTAAATACTTTACACTGTTACTCTACACTTATCACATGCCTGACAAAGTGGTCCTGCGTGACTCCAAAACGTTGCACTACCTGCTCTGTGATCATGCTTCAATAAATAATTAATTTGAATGCTACTTGATGATCCGTGGTGTGCTGGCAAATATTCTCTTTGTTGCTATGGGTGCATTTGGCAAGGGAGAGGGGCCCAGAGTGCTGGCAGGGGACCCAAGAAGAGGAGGATTGGGGCTGCTCTGTGCAAAACCACTGGACAGAGCAGGTAAGTATAACATTATTTTCTTTATTCTGGAAGTCAAAGTCAAAATAACCCTCTGGCTTAAGATAAAGTAATTATATGTGAAACCAAGTTAACCCTTGTGGTTAAGAGTGTGTCATTGTACATCACAGACCATGTTTTATGGTTGTGTCAATACTGAGGTGAAGAAGGAGTAGCAGCAAGCTGACAGTGACAGCGGGTGAACCCCACCTAGTAGCTCAGTCTCCATGTTGGAGCATGTTACAGTACAGGGTTTGCCTATGAATCTGATCTAAGGTCATTTTACGCAAGGCTTGTGGAGCAGAAGTATGGTGGCTTCCCTGTGTGTCCCAAGATGTGAAATTGGCTAAATGGGCAGAGCTGAGAGTGACAGTGTCTAATGAAGACAAGACTTCATTAAAAACTCAAAATGCTGCAGACCTAGCTGTTGGCTGAAGAAGAGATGGGAAGGGATCCTTCTGTAAGTGTGTGTGTGGGAGGGGGGGAAGTCTGGCCTGAAAGTGTAATGTTCACACAATGTATGGAGTTTGAGTGGTACTTTAATTGCTTGCAGTGAGATCTGGTGCCCCTAGAGGGCGACATCCCAACATGCCTGTTTATTCAATACCTTACCAACTATGTATAATAATGAAAGTGATTAAAGATTTAAATAAAATGGGTGTGACAATTACAGAACATAGTATTATGGTCTTCTAAATGAGAAGGATGACCTTCTAAGACTGGTCAAGCTGTCTGACAATAGAAACCCACAGACAAAGTCAGAAGTAGAGATGGGCTGAACACCCCCCCCCCCCCGGTTCGATTCGCACCAGAACTTGCAAACAGGCAAAAAATTTGTGCGAGCAAGCAAACGCCGTTAAACTCAACAGGACGCAAACATGAAAAAGTAAAAGTGCTCATTTTAAAGGCTTATATGCAAGTTATTGCCCTAAAAAGTGTATGGGGACCTGGGTCCGGCCCTATGGGACATGTATCAATGCAAAAAAAGTTTTTAAATTGCTTGTTTTTTCAGGAACAGTGATTTTAATAATGTTTAAAGTGAAACAATAAGACTGAAGTATTCCTTTAAATATCACGCCTGGGGGGTCCCCTTAGCTGTAATGTATTGCCGGTTTCCGGCAATATAGATAAAATCACTGAAAAAGCATTGCGTTGCCCCCCCCAGTCCATACCAGGCCCTTCAGGTCTGGTATGGATTTTAAGGGGAACCCCACTCCATTTTTTTTTTTTTTTTTTATTGCGTAGGGTTCCCCCCCAAAGTCCGTAACAGACACTTCATGTCTGGTATGTATTTTAATAGGAACCCCACACCAAAATTTTAAAAAATGAGGTTGGGGTCCCCCCAAAGTCCATACCAGACCCTTATCTGAACATGCAGCCCTGGTATGGTAGGAGGGGGTGGGGATGAGTGAGCGCTCCCCCTCTGGACCATACCAGGCCACATGCCCTCAACATGGGGAGGGTGCTTTGAGGTCCCCCCAAAGCACCTTGTCCCCAAGTTAATAGGGAGAAGGGCCTCATCCCTCATCTCATGTGGGGGTCTGTGGGCGGGGGGCTTATCGGAATCTGGATGCCCCCCTTTAATAAGGGGGCCCCTAGATCCTTACCCCCCATATGTGAATAGGTATGGGGTACATTGTACCCCTACCCATTCACCAAAAAAGGCGTAAAGTGGTACAAAAAACAAGAGGCAGTTTTTGAAAAGTCCTTTATTGTGTAAAATAGCTCTTCTTCTATCTTCCTCCATCTTCTCCTGCCCCGGGCCTTCTTCTGGTCTTCTGCATCTTCTTTCAGTCTTCTTCCTTCCTCTCTTCATCTTCAATCTTCATCTTCTTCTCCCTTCTTCTTTCACCGCCCTCACTCCCATTGCCGCAGCCGTGCCGTCCAGAAGCGTCTCTCAAAATGGGCGGTCTTCAGGTTGACATTCCTTTTATAAGAAGGGGCGGGGCCACTCAGTGACGTAAATGGGTGACCCGCCCCCTCTGACAACGAATGACGTCAGAAGGGGGTGAGGTCACTCGGTTACGTCACTGGAACAATAAAGGAAGTCAAAAACTGCCTTTTGTTTTTTGTATCACTTTACTCCTTTTTTGGTGAATGGGTAGGGGTACAATGTACCCCATACCTATTCACATAGTGGGTTCAGGATCTGGGGGCTCCTTTGTTAAAGGAGACTTCCAGATTCCAATAAGCCCCCTGCCCGCATACCCCCACAACCACAGGCAAAGGTTGTGTGGATGAGGCCCTTCTCCCCATCAACATGGGAATAAGGTGCTTTGGGGGGACCTCAAAGCACCCTCCCCATGTTGAGGGCATGTGGTCTGGTATGGTTCGGAGGGGGGCGCTTGCTCGTCCCCACCCCCTCCTGCCATGCTAGGGCTGCATGCTCGGGTAAGGGACTGGTTTGGATTTTAGGGGGACCCCATGCCATTTTTTTAAAATTTGGTGTGGGGTTCCCCTTAAAATCTATACCAGACCTGAAGGGCCTGGTATGGACTTTGGGGGGGAACCCAACGTAATTTTTTTAAATTTTGGCATGGGGTTCCCCTTAAAATCCATACCAGACCTGAAGGGCCTAGTTTGGATTTTGGGGGGCCCCACATCATTTTTTTAAAACATTTTGGCCCGTCGTTCCCCTTAAAATCCATACCAGACCCCAAGGGCCTGGTTTGGATTTGGGGGGGACCCCCACATATTTTTTTTTAAATTTTGGCATGGGCTTCCCCTTAAAATTCATACCAGACCCACACACAATTTTGTTTTTAATTTTGTTGCGGGCCCTGCTGTTGTAAATTATTTTAAAAATTGTGATGACATGCCCCAGTCAAACAGGTGCCAAAAAATTGGGCCTTGAGTATTGGCAGTGCCAGAACACTGTAACCCCTTGCAGTTACTCTTGTTGGGTGCAGGAAAGGACCCTGCTGTTATAAATTAGTTTTAAAAATTGTGATGACATGCCCCGGCCTTTAATACAGGTCCCAAAAAATTGGGCCTTGGGTGTTGGCGGTGCCAGAACACTGTAATCCCTTGCAGTACTCTTGTTGGAATGGGCCCTGCTGTTGTAAATTAGTTTAAAAAATTGTGATGACATGCCCCAGTCAAAAAGGTGCTGAAAAATTGGGTCTTGGGTGTTGGTGGTGCCAGAACACTGTAACCCCTTGCAGTTACTCTTGTTGGGAGCAGGAACGGTACCTGCTGTTGTAAATTAGTTTAAACATTTTGATGACCTGCCCCTGTAAAACAGGTGCAGAAAAATTGGGCCTTGGGAGTTGGTGATGCCCTAAATACAAAATATCGTTCTAGATTATGGACAGGAGGAATAGGAGCAGTGGCAGTCTTAAAGGGATCCCTAGCAAATTTAATCAGTTGCATCAGCATCAGGGGCTTCATAGCTGCTGATCCAGGACTGATTCCTTTTTTATAAATCAACCGAGTCTGAGGACAGGTGCACTCTTTGATTGGTTATGAACCCTCCAGCAGCACTGAATGTCAGTTCAGAAAGCATGCTGGTTCCAGGACAAGCCAGCAGCTCAATTGCATATTCAGCAAGTTCTGGCCAGTGGTCCATCCTGAAGACCCAGTAACTCAGTGGATGTTCAGTTGGAAAGGTCTCCAAGTCTTCCTGCACCATATAATGCAGACGCTGATGATGGCTGCTTGAACCTATCAGGCCTGGGCGCTGAGGACTGAAAACTTTTTTAAAGGCATCGGTCAGCCGGCCACCTTCTCCACTGCTCTGCCTCTGAACGACCAAAGCTTCAGAAACACGTTGTGCATCAGAACATGGTAGCCTCCCCCGGGGTCTGGAAAGGCTTTGCACAAACTTTTCTTCAAGGTATCCTGAAGATGTTTCAGCCTCGGCTCCCTCTGCGCAGGCTGGATGAGCTCTGCAACTTTACCATTGTAACGTTTATTAAGAAGGCTTGCCAGTCAGTAATGATCCCTATCCTTTATACCACACATCCTAAGGTCTTTTCCCAGGCTTTTCAGAATCAGACAGCCCATGCAGCGTAAGTTTGAGGAGGCATGAGTGTCCTCTGGGTCACTGAGGATGACATTATCAGGAGCTACGTCCTCCCAGCCACATACAACTCCTTGGGTTTCTGGGGACTGAAAACCATGATCCCTTGAAGACTGCTGCGTGTTAACCTGCACATCCATTCTGACACAATCCTTCTCCTCCTCCTGTGTTTTTGAAGGCTCTGCAGGAATGCTCTCTGCATAAAGGGGGCCTTGAGAGGAAAGGAAGTCCTCCTCTCCCTTCCGCTGTTCTGCCTCAAGTGCCCTGTCCATGATTCCATGAAGAGTGTGCTCCAGAAGGAATATTAGAGGGACAGTGTTACTGATGCATGCATTGTTGCTGCTCACCATCCTTGTGGCCTCCTCAAATGGTGACAGGACAGTGCATGCATCCTTGATCAGTAGCCACTGATGTGGTGAAAAGAAGCCAAGCTCCCCTAAGCCTGTCCTGGTGCCATGCTCACAGAGGTACTCATTGATGGCGCTCTGCTGTGCTTGCAGCCACTGCAGCATTGCCAATGTGGTGGGCAGGTTGAATTCCCGCTGAATGTCAGCCAGCCGGCCACTGGCATTGTATGAAGGCCGGAAATGACCACAGACTTTTCTGGCCTGCCTCAGGATATCTGGTAAGCCTGGGTACCTGGTCAAGACACACTGCACCACAAAATTCAAGACGTGTGCAAAGCCTGGAACATGTGTCAAGTGTCCCTGTCGGAGGGCAGAGAGAAGGTTGGTACCATTGTCGCATACAACCATTTCAGGCTCAAGCTGCCATGGTGTCAACCACCTCTGAGCCTGCCCCCCACAGAGCTGACAGAATCTCTGCCCCAGTGGCTCCTGTCCCCAAGACAGAATAACGCAAGCACCACATGCCATCTTTTAGCCTGACTTCTTGCGTAGCCCCTTGAATGCTTAGGGAGCACTGCAGGTTCAGAGGACAATTCTGCAGAAGAGGTCACAGAGGTAGAAGAAGAGGAGGAATTTTGGAGGCGTGATGGCGGAACTAGCTCCAACACTGAACCCTGTCCTGCATCCTTTCCAGCTGCCAGCAGAGTTACCCAGTGCACCGTGAAGGAAAGGTAACATCCCTGACCATGGCTGCTGGACCAGGAGTCAGCGGTAATATGAATGCTGCTGCTGACTGCCCTGTCCAACGAGGCCAAAACATTACCTTCCACATGACAGTAGAGAGCTGGAATGGCCTTACGTGAAAAGAAATTTCTTTTGGGAACCTGCTACTGTGGGACAGCACATTCCACAAATTCATGAAAGGGGCAGAGTCTACCAGCAGAAAAGGCAGCAGTTGGAGTGCTAGCAATTTGGCCATGCTAGCATTAAGACGCTGAGCATGTGGATGACTGGGACAGTATTTTTTTTATGGTTCAGCAACTGGGGTAGGGATATTTGCCTGCCGAATTCACCTGGTGGTGTACTGCCAGTAGATTGGCTGCAAGTACTTGCGGCATGCATTGCTAGACCTTCATTCCTTTCATTGCAGGTTTTGGAGAGGAATGGAGATATAGAAGGCGTTGAGATCCCAAATAAGGAGCAAGGAGAAGTCTGCCTTGTTTTCTGGTGTGGGTTTTTCAGGTGCTGTTGCCAACGGACTGCATGGCTGGTCGTCATGTTTCTTGTCAAGACAGTAGTGCCCAAGCGGCTGGAGTTTTGGCTGCGCTTGACCCGCTTCAGACATAGATTGCAAGTGGCAACAGTGCGATCTACTGCACATGTGTTGAAAAATGCCCACACCAAAGAACTTTTGAAAGTCAGCGGGGAGCCAGCAGTGCCCTGCACCTGTGGAGCTCCGTGGTCTAATGCAATTGGATGGCTGCCCTTAATTTGGCCCCTGGAGGACATCTTGCCGTTGGAGTTGTGCCTCCTCCTCACTTTCCTCCTCTCTTCTCTCAGGCACCCAAGTACAGTTCTCATGTTCTCATCATCCCCTCCCTCCTGGTCACTGGAGCAAACTTGGCAGTATGCTGCAGCTGGGGGAACATGACTGCTAGTTTCTTGTCCTTCTGCAGCATCCCCTGTCTCTGGGCTCACGCTACTCCCTTCCTCAACCTGGGAACCAACATCAGAGCCTTCAAATTGCTGTGCATCCTCCATCAGCATGTAACCGACACTATGGTCCAATGCATGATGGTGGGGCTACAGAAGGAGTAATTGTGGACAAGGATCACTTTCTTAGCTGTGTTGGAAGGCAAACTTGTATGACCCTGGGTGATGAGGAGGATGAGGATGGCTTAGTTATCCACTCCACCAACTCTTTTGCATGTTGTGGCTGAATAGCACGTCCAACAGCAGAATAAAAGGACAAGCATGACCCGCCTGCAGAGGATGTAACATGTCCGCCACCACCACTTTTCACTGAAGGCACAGAGGCTGCTTGCCCTCTTTTAGTGGCCTGGGAGTGTCTGCCTCTCCTTTGTGGCCTTTCTGACAGGATGGGGATTTTTTTAACACAGCACTACACTGTATTATATACCATACATCCCCAAATGCACTGATATTTAGTGTACACTCAATTCACAGTGTGTATATATATACTAGACTGCATATATTTTAAGACACAACGTCAAGTGTACTATATACTGTACGTACACCCCTGAATGCACTGATATGTAGTGTACACTCAATACGCCGTGTATATATATATACATATGTACATATATATATATATATATATTAGACTGTATATATTTTAATACACCACTTCAAGTGTACTATATACTGTACATAAACCCCCGAATGCACTGATATATAGTATACACTCAATACACTGTGTGTACATATATACTAGACTGTATATATTTTAGGATACCACGTCAAGTAGTGTACTATATACCGTACATCCCTGAATGCACTGATATATAGTGTACACTCAATACACTGTATATATATATATATATATATATATACTAGACTGTATATATTTTAAGACACCACTTCAAGTAGTGTACTATATACCATACACCCCAGAATGCGCTGATATATAGTGTACACTTAATACACTGTGTGTGTATATATAAAAACGTGAGGACACACTTCTCCTGTGCCAAATGTCTTTTTAATCCATATTCTTCAGATAGAAAAGATCAGCAAAGTCATCAGCGACTGTACAGTTTCGGACATGCCTGTCCTTCATCAAGCTGTGTGTAACATCACATTTTCACATGTTACTCTTATACCCCACAACCCCAGATGAAACCACTTAGCTGCATCATAGTAATTAATCAATTCACCATACCTTTTACTAATTAACTCCCACCATTCCTATGTTACCCAAGTCGTCCAACACAGCACAATAAAATAGCATGATCATATTACTACCATAATAGAATTCCCACATACAATCCAAACTTGTTCAGTCCATCCTTATCAATAATCAATTCCCAAAAATGGGATAAATATAGTCCTTATTTCACATTATTCATTTCTCCTTCGTTTTTCAGTTTCAAAACAAGATTTCTTCTTCCCTGTAAATATATATGTATATTTCAACAATCACCCCATAACATATATATATTATTCACAAAAATAGATATAAGTCATAGTCCCTATTGAGTCCATCAGGGGATAAAGTTTGCAATTTATTCACCCACCATACTTCTCTCTGTTTTAATCTTAGAATCCTATCCCCACCTCTTTTGTCCCTATTTACTTGTTCTAGAATCGTAAAACGCAATTCTGAATCTTTGTGACCCTTCTCCTGAAAATGTTTTGGTACTGGTAATCCCGGTTGTTTGCCTCTAATAGAGCTGCGATGTTGTGCTATCTTTTGGGTAGTTTCCCCAACATATAATAGACCGCACGGGCATATCAAAATGTAAATCACATAAGCTGACTGACATGTATAAAAGCCCCTAATCTGTGTCCTATGTCCATGTGTCGGGTGAATAAAAATCTCACCTCTATTCATTAAATTACACTGTATACAATTGAGACAAGGGAAACATCCATTCCTCTTTTTCCCTAAGAATGTGTACTCCACCTTATCTTTTTCCTGTCTAAATTCAGATCTCACCACCATATCCCTAATTGTTCTATTTCTATAGTACGCCTTAATGGGGATTTCCTGAAATTCCTCAATTTGAGGGTAAGCTCGTTTTAATATTGGTCAGTGTTTTCTAATGACCCTAAAGATATCTTCACTATAGTGGTGAAATTGCATAGAGAAATGCATTCTGGTGTTTCTCTGTTTTCTCATCTTTTTTTCTATCTTTTCTTGTTCTATTTTATATTTCTCTTGTCTAATGAGTTTCTCTGGGTATCCTCAATCTCTAAATTTCTGACACATCTCTGCAATTCTATCTTTCTTAAAAGTTTCTTCACTAACAATCCGTTCAACTCTCAGTAGCTGGCTTCGGACAATCGATTTGAATACATGCAATGGGTGGAAACTATCAGAGTAAAGTAATTGATTTCTATCCGTATCTTTGTGATACAGATCTGACTCCATTTTTTCATTCTTAATATAGATTTTGGTATCCAAAAAAGATACATTATTTCCCCCAATGCATATACTGAATCGAATGTCCAGGCAAAAGAGATTAAGTATCTCATTAAATTCTTTCAGTGATTCAATGTCGCCCCGCCACACCACAAAAATGTCATCTATATACTGCCACCAGGTGGCGTAATGTGCTTTAAATAGATCATTCAGAAAGATGTATTTTTAAACAGCTCAAGTTGTGCTGTGGAATACTTCCCACTATTGGTTATCAACTTCATAGCTGCTTCTATCCCACCACAATGTGGTATTGATGTGTATAAATTGTTTACATCCCAGGTTACCAATATTTCATTTCCATCAAGTTTTTTGATTTGTTTCAATTTCATCAAAAAGTCACCAGTATTCTTAATGAATGATTTTGTTTCTCTAACTAGAGGGGATAGTATTTTGTCCAAAAATTGGGCTGTGGGTACAAAAATGGATTTACTCCCGGACACAATTGGACGCCCTGGAGGATTTCTTGCATCCTTGTGTATTTTGGGCAAGATATATAGTACAGGGATACGTGTGTGTGTCGGCAACAAAAACTCAAACAGTTTTTTAGAAATAACCCCTTTCTTTAGAGCTGGTTTTAAAGTATTTTCAAGGAGTCTCCTTATTCCCCATGTAGGATCTGTTGTAACCATTTTATATAACTCTTTGATCATTGAGCTGACGTGAAATTTCCTGTTCATACAAATGGGGATCCATGATAACCACCGATCCCCCTTTGTCCGCTGGTTTCAAAATAATATAATTTCTCCGGCTTAATCCCTTCAATGCCTGTCTTTCTCCATATGTCAAATTATTAGGAACATGATCTTTATAGTTGATTTGAGACACCAAACATTTTGTATCCCTCAAGACCTCTTTCACAAAAGTTTCAACTGGAGCATATGTTGTTGGAGGCACTGATTTGGATTTCACTGTTAGCCCTAAATTGCTACAATCCAAAATATCCTCAGCTGTCTCCTCTACAACACATGGTCTATGTAGAAAATGGGCTTTCCATCTTATATTTTGAAATAGTCTATATAAATCTTGATCAAGTTTAAACTTATCCAGGTAACTTTTAGGACTAAAAGATAACCTTCGGTTGATAACTCCTACCTCTTCCGATGTTAAGATGCGGGCCGAGATGTTATGTATTAGGTTTCCCGCTGTCTGCCTCGATTGCCTCGAGTATAGTGATATCGGTCCGAATCCACGGTATCCTCCCTGTTGCGCCGGGACCGTGTTTGCATGTGGAGACCTCCCCGCCGATTTTGCCTCAGAAAAAGGGAAGAGGAATCTGTATCCGTATTGGTGGCTGATGAGCTGTCAGAGACGTCTCGTCTATTGCCTCCCATATCGGTGTGATCCCGCCTTGTAAAGATCCGTGGCCACCTGTAGACCTGGTTTCTCTGATAGTCCTCATTATCCCGGTCAAATTTATTTCTCTTTCTTGCTTCTAATTCCGTTCGGTGCTTATTGATGGTGATATCCAAAGTATCTTTAAGGGATATCATTTCATCCACAGTCAGAGTCCTTTAATTCCTGCTCAACTCTATTGATTTGTTCCATCAATGTTTTTAGCTCCTTATGTATAAAAGATACCGTGAGAGTCATGAGGTCAAAGGAGCACTTATTCAATATCTGCATAAAAATGCCTTTGTACTCTTCATTATCGCTAAACAGCGTGGGTGCCAATCGCACCCGCAGTCCTCTTGGGATGCGCTGAAATTGATGGTATTCAGCCAGCGTCAATCCATGCAGTTCCATAGAAGTATATTTCTTTCTTAGTTTCTCCAAAGTTCGGGTATTATAGGACGGGGTATTACCCGTAAGAAAGTCTCTGGATCCTGCCACTTGTGATGCAATTTCAGTGGCCTCCTCCTGAGTGTAGGAAAATGTCGAACCACCAGTCTCCATTGTATAAGGAAGTGATTGACTCACACGGAGTATACTTATCAAACAATTAGGTGAGTCACCCCTCTGTAGGATTCAATTGTTTCCGAAAACGTTAACAGGAACAAGAAAAGATAGAAAAAAGGATGAGAAAACAGAGAAACACCAAGAAGAGAATGCCTTTCTCTATGCAATTTCACCACTATAGTGAAGATATCTTTAGGGTCATTAGAAAACACTGGCCAATATTAAAACGAGCTTACCCTCAAATTGAGGAATTTCAGGAGATCCCCATTAAAGCGTACTATAGAAATAGAACAATTAGGGATATGGTGGTTAGATCTGAATTTAGACAGGAAAAAGATAAGGTGGAGTACACATTCTTAGGGAAAAAGAGGAATGGATGGTTCCCTTGTCTCAATTGTATACATTGTAATTTAATGAATAGAGGTGAGATCTTTATTCACCCGACACATGGACATAGGACACAGATTAGGGGCTTTTATACATGTCAGTCAGCTTATGTGATTTACATTTTGAAATGCCCGTGCGGTCTATTATATGTTGGGGAAACTACCCAAAAGATCAAAGACAGGATAGCACAGCATCGCAGCTCTATTAGAGGCAAACAACCGGGATTACCAGTACCGAAACATTTTCAGGAGAAGGGTCACAATGATTGCGTTTTACGATTCTAGAACAAGTAAATAGGGACAAAAGAGGTGGGGATAGGATTCTAAGATTAAAACTGAGAGAAGTATGGTGGGTGAATAAATTGCAAACGTTATCCCCTGATGGACTCAATAGGGACTATGACTTATATCTATTTTTGTGAATAATATATATGTTATGGGGTAATTGTTGAAATATACATATATATTTACAGGGAAGAAGAAATCTTGTTTTGAAATTGAAAAAACGAAGGAGAAATGAATAATGTGAAATAAGGACTATATTTATCCCATTTTTGGGAATTGATTATTGATAAGGATGGACTGAACAAGTTTGGATTGTATGTGGGAATTCTATTATGGTAGTAATATGATCATGCCATTTGATTGTGCTGCATTGGACGACTTGGGTAGCATAGGAATGGTGGGAGTTAATTAGTAAAAGGTATGATTAATTGATTAATTACTATGATGCAGCTAAGTGGTTTCATCTGGGGTTGTGGGGTATAAGAGTAACATGTGAAAATGTGATGTTACACACAGCTTGATGAAGGACAGGCATGTCCGAAACTGTACAGTCGCTGATGACTTTGCTGATCTTTTCTATCTGAAGAATATGGATTAAAAAGAAATTTGGCACAGGAGAAGTGTGTCCTCACGTTTATATATATTCATCGGTGAGAGTTGGAGTTCGTCGGTGACACACCTCCCGGAAACGATTGAATCCTACAGAGGGGTGACTCACCTAATTGTTTGATATATACATATATATATATATATATATATATATATATATATATATATATACACGACTGTATATATTTTAATACACCACGTTAAGTGTACTATATACCATACGTACGCCCCCGAATACACTGATATATAGTGTACACTCAATACGCCGTATATATATACTGGACTGTATATATTTCAATACACCACATCAAGTGTACTATATACCGTACACCACTGAATGCACTGATATATAGTGTACACTCAATACGTTGTGTATATATATACAGTATCTTACAAAAGTGAGTACACCCCTCACATTTTTGTAAATATTTTATTTTATCTTTTCATGTGACAACACTGAAGAAATGACACTTTGCTACAATGTAAATTAGTGAGTGTACAGCTTGTATAACAGTGTAAATTTGCTGTCCCCTCAAAATAACTCAACACACAGCCATTAATGTCTAAACTGCTGGGAACAAAAATGAGTACACCCCTAAGTGAAATTGTCCAAATTGGGCCCAAAGTGTCAATATTTTGTGTGGCTACCATTATTTTTCAGCACTGCCTTAGCCCTATTGGGCATGGAGTTCCCCAGAGTCCTCCATGACGACATCATGGAGCTGGTGGATGTTAGAGACCTTGCCCTCCTCCACCTTTCATTTGAGGATGCCCCACAGATGCTCAGTAATGTTTAGGTCTGGAGACATGCTTGGTCAGTCCATCACCTTTATCCTCAGCTTCTTTAGCAAAGCAGTGGTCATCTTGGAGGTGTGTTTGGTGTTGTTATCATGTTGGAATACTGCCCTGTGGCCCAGTCGCCATAGGGAGGGGGCATGCTCTGCTTCAGTATGTCACAGTACATGTTGGCATTCATGGTTCCCTCAATGAACAGTAGCTCCCCAGTGCCGGCAGCACTCATGCAGCCCCAGACCATGACACGCCCACCACCATGCTTGACTGTAGGCAAGACACACTTGTCTGTGTACTCCTCATCTGGTTGCTGCCACACACACTTGACACCATCTGAACCAAATACGTTTATCTTGGTCTCATCAGACTACAGGACATGGTTCCAGTAATCCATGTCTTTAGTTTGCTTGTCTTCAGCAAAATGTTTGCAGGCTTTCTTGTGCATCATGGCTGTGTGTTGAGTTATTTTGAGGGGACAGCAAATGTACACTGTTATACCAGCTGTACACTCACTACTTTACATTGTAGCAAAGTGTCATTTCTTCAGTGTTGTAATATGAAAAGATATAATAAAATATTTACAAAAATGTGAGGGGTGTACTCACTTTTGTGAGATACTGTATATATGTTTTTCACAATGCACAATAATCAGCTAGCTACACTAAACTGCCTGCACGCCGCTACCTAAGCTCACTGTCTCTCTATCCACTGTTATTCACACTACATAGAGCCGCTGTACAAGCGGCTTTATATAGTGTGGGACGTTGATTGAGGCTGCTGAGCAGTGATTGGTTAAAGGCACCCTGACTTTAGCCAATCATATCTCTCACAGCAGAGCACTCTGTGATTGGCGAAAGCATGCAGGTCATGTGCATGCTTTGGCCAATCAGCGGGCGGAATTTCCCCCACCATTGGAATGCATTATGGGGCACTCAAAGTTCCCGCGAACGCCCCATAATGTTGTGATGTTTGAGTGGAACATGCATTCGACTCGAACCGGGGGCCCATCACTAGTCAGAAGGGACGAAATGCATTATGGCAGGACTGTGCTAAACCGGAGGTGATGTCAGACGGAGGTGGCGCAGCTGGTGAGTGCGTTGAGATGCTGTTTTCACTGGCGGCTTGAGTTTTGTCAGTTTGATGGCTGTTTAGTTTTGATTGGCACATAAATAAACAAGAATTTAGTCTTAAATGTTATTTTCTCAATGCATATGAATTTAATCTATACTGCTTATTCCCCAGTATATTTGCATTACATTAACTCTTTATTTTACACATTCCAGTGTATAAGTAATAACCCTTTACTATGCAATTATAAATATCAGACCAAGCACAATCTTGCTGAGCAATCAAAACAAAAGCCAATATCCAGTTTACACTTTATTGACAGAGAAGAATGTTGGTACTCCTCCTTGGATGGATGTTTGACCCAATCTAATCTGCTCCCCTTCCCTAGTTTTGCTCTCCTACTCATGAATACTGCTCCCCTCCTAATGTTCTATGAGCTGCTCTAATCCACTACCATCCACCATGCCATTTTTTTTTTTTTTTTAAATAAATTTTTATTGACATTTTCCAATACAAGAAAATACATTTCCAAACATCTTAGATTATCAGAGGTTGCTACTTTTGAAAAAACATGGGGAGAAAAAGCATTCAAGAGTAAATTACCACTTATGACTAACAAAAATAGTGTGGAGCTTTTAACCCCGTGAGGGGATATACCATACCAACTGACCAGCTGGGCTGTGTAAAATAAAGAGAAGCATATTATAGCCAAAATAGAGATTTACATGTCAAGATACTGAGGAGAATAGGAGGCAGCCGCGGCCTACAAATGTGTAGGGGAGTAGTGGAACCTCAAGACCACCCCCCCTTTCGGGGCAATATGGTCAAGACGATCCCCTTCCTTGCCCCACTAAGTGCTCTCTCCAGAGGAAACCCAGAGCCAGGTTATCCACCCCCCCGGCACCCCCATGGGAGCTCACTGTGCCAGAGAGAAGGGGGGGGAGAACCCTCCCCCCGTAGCTCGTCACAAAGCTAAAGGCGGCTCTGGGACCATAAAAGGAGAAAGCAAAGGGCACCTCTAATCTCCGAGGCTGTCCTCCCAGACCCCTGACATTTCTGGTGTTATAATTCAAAAAAAAAAAAATCTCTAAACTTCGGATCGTAGTGGAAAAAGATGTTATCATGATGTCTAGAGATAAGGGAGAGAATTGCAAGAGGGAACGAGAAAGAGAAGAGAAAGAAGAAGAGAAGGAAGGGCAAGATACCGAACGGGGGTGACTGTTGCTTC